>JACDJE010000233.1:1293951-1305582 GCA_016647715.1 Pavo muticus | reverse complement strand
GGGGGGGGGGGGGCAGGGATATGGGACAGCCCCCCTGCCCTGTGCTGACACAGCTAACTCACTGCCAAAAGCTGCGCTCACTTTATTCCAAGAGATTGTGCCACCGTGTGGTCCTTGCCCTTGCTTCAGTTTCTCCATGCAGGAGCCTCCCCTAGGATGGAGTATCTGTATCCCAGTAACACGCAGAAGATCCCTACCTGTAAATGGCCTGCAATTAACTCTGTAATTAATCATCTCCACAGGGGAGCTGGCCTGGGGTGATCCCAGGGGACAGGGACAGAGGGTCTCAGATGCACACACGTGAATACATTGGCAGGCCTAGCCTGGTGGCTCTCTATTGCTTCCTCCCTGTCCTCTTTGTCCCCCTGCCCAAGCCTACAGGGACACACTGAGGTCCCTGTGCCCCCTGCCCCAGGTTGTCCCTTTGTGGTACTTTGCTGTTATTTTATTATTAAAGAGAGAGAAGAAAAAAAAAAACAAAATTACTTTTGTGTCATTATGGCCAAGCACATAGAGATAGGGAAGCCCTAGCACAGGCAGTGGAGGACACAGAGCTGCAACTGCTAGGGATTGCTGAGAGTCAGGGGACAAGTATCATACTTCACCCCCAGGCCCTTCCTTGCTGTCACCAGGAGAGGTAAGCAGAGCTGCAGGCATGCATGTGTATAAGGGTGTCTAGGCATGTGTGTCTGCAGATGTGAACACAGAGAGCTAAGCAGGTGTTGCACAAATGCAGGCCTAGCTGTATACTTGTCACCTTGCAGAGGTGTGCATGCATTGTGCTCATGCATGTGTGACCCCCGCATGCTAGAATCTAACCTATGTCCCAGTAGGTGGTGGGGGACACCTAGCTGCACAGCACCTTTAAGCTCCTACAGGACAAGTGCTCCCTCTGGGTGCACTGAAGAGCTCCTCAGTGTGCTCTAAATGTTTCTCTGTACGACTGTGACAGGGCCAAGGATGCCCCTGCACCCTATAGTACCTCCACAGCTCCTCAGGGTGCTCTCGGATGCCCTAGTCTTCCCAGTGTGCTCTATTGTAATTCAAAGACTGCCCAGTGCTCACAGGTGTCTTCCCAGAGCAACACTGAAGACTCACAGGAACCACAGTGTAGTCTAAGATAAAATACAGAACTCCCAGAGCTCAGTTGCATCTGCTAAAGCGCTTTATACTCTTCCTAGTGTGTCCTAGAGGCCTCCAAAGGCCTCTCCCTCTACTCTAAGATACATTAGAGTACTCCTAGAGCTTCTGAGTGTGCAAGACCGTGGTCTGAGGCTGCGGTTAACTCAGTATTCGCCACCCTCTTGCAGCATGCAGCATAGAAAGGAAAGACAAGAATACCCGAGTGATATGGGCTTCCCTAACGCAGCAAGGATCCCATTACTACTGTAGCATAATCACCGTAACTGCAGTCTCTTGCAAGCCACAGGTAACGAAGCTGCAGCTTCCCACACTTCAGAGTTAATATTTACGAGCTCCTTCCCACCCCCTCCTCCAGGGCGGGGACAGGCCTCAGCTCTACCAAGGAAACAGAAAGCAATTAATAATGCAAGCTCTGAGACCACACGGCCTCAAAACAGTACAGGAGCACAATAAACTTCCACAAGTCTGACCGCCCTTGCAGAGGCCAGGTCAGGCCCAGCCCCTATTGAAAGCAGGCTTCTCTAGGCCCAGTCCAGTACTGCCCCAGAAGCCCCATGCAGCCCCAACAGGACACAGCAGCCCCACAGTTGGCACTGCCTGAGTCACTCCAGCCCACTCCACCTGCTTACCCATCACCCACCACAGGCAGCAGCAGTGCCACAGGGCAGGCATACGGTCCTCCTTAGAAGCAGGGCACCCACCTCGCCAGGGTCCTGATGCTGCAGCAGGGCAGTGAGCTGCCAGGGCAGAGGGAAACAGCTACAGCTGAGCACTCCAGCCAGAGCAGCCGCCTGTAAAGAGGCCAATGAGAGCCAGCCAGATAAAGAGATTTATTGTAAGGCCAGAGGAAAACGTGGTCTTCTACCCTCCTCTCCCCTACATCACAGATGAATTTAAAGCGCTTATCCTAAATAAGGTACAGGTCATATTTGCACCATAGAATATATTATAAATTATACCATGCATCCATTAACAAAATATACAAAGCCAACAGAAATACATCTTAAGCCTGAGCATACACTATCTAACTCTAGTAAAAGGTAACCTAAAGAAAACAGTATTTCACACTTCACATTTCAATCTGCAATGAAGTGCTTTTCCTCAAACATTTTAGTGTTTTGTTAATTTACAGAACACATTAAAACCTTAAGTATGAAAGTATACACAGAAAGAGCAAGTGTGCTGCTGGGCATTACAGATCAAAGCAGACAACCAGCTTAAGTTTAATAACTTCACCAGCTACCACACTTATCCATGTCCTCTCCTCCTCATTGTATAGTATAGTAAGCATAAGCCAAAAGATATTCAAATCAGTATGTGTAAGTTATAGTGGGGAAAAAAAACAATGTAATTTCAAGTTACAGAAAAGTCTTTATCTGGTCCACAGTAGAGAGCTGTACTGGGGTACAGACAGATGGGAAACACTGCAAAATAGTCCTACTGTATTCCAAAATAAGCATTTAAGAGTTTACCTTCGACAATCTATAAAAATAGGTTTAAAACAGAAACAGTATGATACATATTTTTCTTCACTTATCTTAATGGTATCTTATCATGGAGAGTATTAGGTCTTTAAAAAACTAATACTGATCATCTGATCAGTCAGAATACCGATAGCTGCTTCAGCTGTGTTGTGTCAAAATAAAAACACTTTATTTTGAAGCAGCAGTAGTATTTGTATTTCAGGATCACTGGTCTCCTACTGCAGCAACTAAGAAAGCTTACTCAAAAGAAAGAATGTAGCCAACATTGCTGTCACTTTCAGAGGACTGACCTCTGAGCAATTACCTATAGATACACCACTGCACAGCAGCGTATGTTACTGGTTTCTTGCGATTCTTCAGAATCAAATCACCTCTCAGGATGTTTGGGAGGGAATTCTTAAACTTTGAAATAAGTATGCATATGTAAAGAAAAACTGAGAGAAAGTGAATTCTACAGATGTGTTTATAGAAACACAGAAGCAGCTAGAACCATTGCCAGAGACTACATATTTAACACTGCTTAAGTTACTACATTTTTCAAAATAAAGCATGTCGTACAACCCCTACCTCGGGGGGGCTTTTTCATTTCCCATATGCTACCAGAATTCATACTCCAGTTCAAGTCTGGCTTTTTATGCACTCTAACTCTTTATGTAGTATTAAGAGGTCTGGACAATACAGAAAAAACACAGGAGTTGAGTTTTTACACTTACTTTTTTTCCCCCAAGAACCTTTTCAAAGGTTCTTAGAAAGGTTCTTCCTACAGTACAACTCCATTTTTAACAAAATATTTTATGTAGGCTATATTTTTTGTTAGCTATAAGTTTACTGTTATAACTACTACAAAGGGTTACAGTTAATAGCTGCTGGTAACTTAACCCTTATGCTTTATTCTGCTACAAGAAACAGTGATTTTCCTGGTATACATCCGTTCAAATTAACTTCAGGCTTTTCAGAAGTCATTTGATGATTCAAGACTAATTTTAATATATGAGCAACATCTCCTCCCCCCCCCAACACACCCCCAAGAATGATTTGTAAGGTTTAAATCTGTTACATTACTATCATGAACTGGACAAAAATTGATAACTATATCATATCAGAAGAAACAGCTTCCAAGTAGCAGGTATCTCTTGTAAATTAGGCAAGACTACATTTTACAGAAGCATTTTAAAACTCTGTAATAGGAAACAATGTGTTAGAAGTCAACAAAACAAGAGCTCCCAGCTGCCTAAAACTATTTTACATACAGTAAATGGGGAAGTGTGCAGGCTGAAGTCATTCTATAACATTTCCAGGTAAAAAGGATTCAGCATAAAGTTACCAACATCAATACATCTAATTTCAGCAAAAGTAAAGTTGAAATTCTGGTCTCCAATTTTTAAAATGTTGTGACAAGCATTGTTTGACATTTCCATGAGAGGAAAAAGTCAAAACTCAAAGAAAAGCTAAAGTTTCATCTATATCTCCAAAGTAGTTGAAGGTCAGCCTGCTAATGTTGTAGTGTTTAATGAGAATTTGCTCAACTAAGGCGATTTATCCCTCCACCAGGAAGGTTCAGCATCTATTGCTATACCAGTCACCGTTACTGATCTGAAGCAATTCAGTTACCACTTGAACCATATTATTGTTGTGTTTCTTCAGCAGTCGCAGGTTTAACTGCCTGTCACAGAATCCCATCTCACACAGACTGGATAGAAGAGCAGCAGTGTGCTCTTCTGTAGCTGCAGGCTGATAGAAACAAAACAAGACAGACAATAAGATTGTTTATCTTATTTTTGCCATCTCAAGCAGAGGTCCTGCATTATACTGGAATGCAGTGATGACACTGAGACCCTTTGTCCACAAGGAAGCAACATGCACCTACTTTCATTGGTCACTTGTAAATGAATTACTGCTCTTGCATTACGCTCAAAGAGACACATTTCTGTCTCCCCAACATGGACTTCTCTATCATCTGTGGGAGTGCCATGCTTCCAAGGGATGTCACCAAGCTTAACATTTTACTGTTGCAGCAGTGTGTTGTGAAACATCAATACAGAGAATGTATGTTTTATTAAGGTACCAACACCTACAATTTTAACATTGGAATTCTGTAAAACTCATACAGAACATGGGAAAAAGACATTTACCTGTTCTATAATTGGTGGTCCAGCAAATAAAGCTTTGTAGGCAGAGGCAGCAACTGACAAAGCTCCTTTAACTAGATCTCCTGCAATACTGCCTCCTTGTGGGTGTCTGCAGAAAGGTTAGGTATTACATTTGGGTCAGCAAAAGCCACGTTTCTTTCACCTAAAATGTAAATCTTTCCCCACTAATGGCTCAATTGTGACTTAATCCTTGTTGGAGAGAATAAACCATTATCCAAAAGAATCACCGCTACTCAGGAATCAAGCTTTCCATGCCTTCTGCTAATTTGTACTTATTTTTTAATGCTAAAATACATTAGCTTACTGTACATAAAATGAAAGTTGGAAAGGATTAAATAGTCGATGTACATAGAAGCTGTGACATATCCATCCAGACCAGAGCAACTTCTGTCTAGTTTCCACTGATTCTTAGTCACTCAATCTTCAAAGAAAGGCCATGGAACAAACAGAATTTGTGAAGCTGCAGCTTCTGTTTCATTACCTTGCGTATTCCGAGCCCTTTCGGATACTAGTTAGAAATACAGAAGATCCTGGTTCATGCCTGTCTTCACCACTAGGTTCTGGAAGAATCAAAAAATAGCATATGAACACATACAGTTAACTAAAAGCTGACGAGATTCAACATGCACATAAAGTGAGATTCAGTCTAAATTAATACTTTCAAGCTTTGTGACCCATATGCAAGCTAGGCATGCAAGATTCTCACTACAGTTAATATAATCAAAAGAATTCTAGGAGTCATTTGGCTGATAAGTCAGTGGGTATCTGCTTCACCATGATATGAAGTACTGTCTGAGCTCCAAATAACTGTAACAATGGCTTCAGCAGACAGCGGTAATTCCAGAGCAAGATAAACTTCTACATGTATACAGGCACTTCTGAGTGCTCTTCTACCATTTCTAATCAATAAGCACTATTCTCACCTGATTCACAAAGTTGATTATTGCTTTATTCAAGTCTTCTGTATGATAAAATTTTAAACACCCCGAGAGAAACAGATCGTTATTACTTGGGTAGGTTTCTGTTCCCCTCAAGAATAAAAGACACGAAATTCAACTGTAGGCGTAAAAAATAGGATGCAACTATGTATGCACCCTTCAGTAAGTACAGTCAATACCTTCTCTTATTTGATTATAAGGAGTGGAAGAGACATTCTCCAAAGTTGGTATGTTTGGCTCTTGGAAGACATGATTCTGAAGAGATGCAAGATTTCTGAAAACATAAAGCAAAACAATTACTTTTTCCCTTCCACTCAATGTGCCCACATATAGATAATTCTAGGTAAACAGGCAAAAGAAATCTTCACGTACTCCCTTACTTCCTTCTCTACTCACTGATTAGCTAAGCACAAATGGCTTTATAAAAAAAAGTTACAGGATATAGGACACACAAGCACGTGCAAAACTGATTTTTTTTTTTTTTTTTTTTTTTTTTTGGCAACAACTTCTATTTGGACACTGAAGTTGACCACAACATCCTGTAAAGCCTGCAGCAACTCTTTATTCTTGTCCTAGAAGCATACCTTTCCGTCTGGGGTAAGGTGTCCACAACCTCCGGGGCCAACGGTACTACAGCCAGTGTTTGTGAATTTGTCAAAATGTTACTGATGCTGTGCATCTGTGGCTGCCTTTCCCCCTCTGAATTCCCTGCCCCTGTTTCAGATTCTCCTGTCTTTTCCAGGCTGGGCTGAGAAAGAGCTGAACTATACATGGACTCCCCTAAAGGACGGCTGGTATCAAAGCACTCAGGGAGAATAATGATATAATCCTCTGATGAAGCCGAAGAGCCTTGACTTTGAACATCGTCTTTATCATCACCTTCATCTTCATCAGATCTGACAGTAATGCTAGAATGGTCTGTTCTTTCATCAGACAATAGAAGCTCGTCTAGTAGAAAAAGAAAGAAAAGGGTATTAAAAATTGTCTATTTTGCCTGGATAAGACCAAAGGCAGTACTGTTCCAGATGTAAAGGGCAATTATTCAGAAATAACTTGAAACCTTTGCTACCAATGTTAACTGTATAAGAGCTTTTTTATTAATATTATTTCACGAGGGGAGGAGGGAGGTATTTATTTATATTAAATTTAGGTGGAATATAACAGAAGTAACAGCTACTGAGAACAGCAGTTTTCAGCTCCTAAATTATATGTATCAGATCTAAGCACAGACTTCAAACTACGCACACAAAGTATGGAAGTGCCAGCCACGCATAATCTATAAGCATTTATCTGAATGACTGGCGTAATGAATGGAACATTGACTGAAACCATTATCTCAATTTCACTTTTTTTTTCCTTTAACTAAAGCAAAGCTCTCAAAATAGCTGTTTGTTCAAAGCACTGACACCAACTTTCTGATGCAACGTTGATCCTTGCTACATCAAGAGAACCAAAGTCCTAGAACACCAGAGATCTTTTTGTTATTGATTTTCTTTTCTGCAGTCCCTATTACAGCTTTACCTTCAATTCAGACTTATTTTACTTACTATTCCCATTTTCTGTCATTGCCTCTGACTGATAGATCTTTGATTCCTTTTTACAAACAGAGTGAGTTTTTATCCTAGAAGTTTCTTCATTTATCACACTACAACTGAAAGTGTCTTGGAAGGTTTGCAAGGAATCTAATACAACAATCAGTAAAAACAATTTGAAAATTTATCATTAGCTGCAGTATAAATCAATTTGTAGCCAGTATCTGCAAGGAAAGTAATACCACAGAAGTCAGCTAAATACAGTACTCACTCTTCAGGGATTTCTTTTTTTGTGGAGGCTTATGGTCAGGTGCAGCATCCAGAGTCAGAGAGCGAATTACAGTTTCGCAGACAAACTGAGTCCCGCTCATATCTTCTTCCCCTTCTTCTTGGTTCAGTGGATGTTCAGTTTTCATTTTCACCACACAAGTACCTGTAGAAAAGCAGATTTCAATCATTCCTTTGAAAGGGAAACACAATAGATTAATTTAATGTCACCACAAGGAAACACAAGCATAAAACCATTTTTTTAAGCTAGCCGAGGCTAATAATACTGATTCTATGTACAGATTATTCCTCAGAAGTTGAAGATTTTGAAATTCATTTCAAGTTGAAATTGAATGTGAGGGTCTAATCTAGTCCTTAAAAGGCAAATTAATTCTTAGTTCTCTCACCAATTCTACTAGGTAGAGAACTCAAAAGAACCTTGCTTTTCTATTTCTGAAGTTTAGATACATTACACTCGAAGCTTAATATAGAATAGCATCAGATTATAGATTTATGATGCAAAAAACTGTTTTTCCACAGAAAGGCAAAAAACAGGAACTCCAATTCTTTAGGCAAATAAAACACGACTTCTGTCCAGTTATCAGATTTGACAATATCCTCCTCCCTCCCCATTCTCAAGCTCCCCATCATTACTGCTTACCAGACACTGGTTTAAATCCACTCCCCTCATTCTCCTCCTCTATCTGACCTAAGCCAGGTTTCTCTAGCAAGAGGCTATCATGTGGCAAAGGGGACATGCATGGAGTCATGTCTGTAAAACAAAAATTATGAAGATGACCATCACTGAAATAATAGGAACCTTCCCCCAGGAAATAACTTTTTAAGATCCTTTCTTAAAGAATATTCTTCCAAGACAGCAGAGTTACCTTACAAGATACTTTGGCAAAATAGACAATTAACTTTGCGACCACTGGTACTTGTTGAGGAAAGCAAACGGCAACCTTCTAGAATGCCTGGAATCTTATGGTCTTTGGGATGTGAAATGGAAAAGAAGACTGAAAGTGACAAGTGGCAACTAAATCTCCTCTAGTGATGCAAAAAAAAAAAAAAAAAAAAGACATGGGAGCTGGGAAGATACTTTAGCACAAAGAACAAAAACTTCTGCCCAGACAAATTTTCATTGAGTAAATGGTAACTTAGGATGATAGCAACAGTTGACCAGAACATCCTTACCAACAGGAGTATTGTGTGGCACTCGCTCTAATTCCTGTACAATATTGATGTCCAATAGCTCAAAGGACAGCAAATCCTAGAGAAAGAAATCCCACGGTTTTCATCAACAAGCAACTAACTGGAATCCTAACGTGGTACTTCCCGGCATCAGATCCCTGTAATCGATGACTGTTTAGCCTGGAGAAGATGAAGCTCAGGGGTGACCTTATCACTCTCTACAACTACCTGAAGGGAGGTAGTTGGCCTCTTCTCCCATGTAACTAGCCATAGAACTAGAAGAAATGGCCTTAAGATTCAGGTTGGACATTAGGAAATACTCCAAGAGAGTAGTCGGGCGCTGGAATGAGCTGCCCAGGGAGGTGGTGGAATCACTGACCCTGGAGGTGTTCAAGAAATGTTTAGATGTTGTACTGAGGGACATGTTTTAGTGGAAAATATTGGTGACAGGCGGACGGTTGGACTGGATGATCTCAGAGGTCTTTTTCAACCTTGGTGATTCTATAATTCCAGTATCTTAAAAAAGGGTCTACTCCATTCTGTTAGTTACTTGGCATGGCCTCAGATGGAGAACATTTTCCCATCGAGTACGCTAGAGAAAACAATACACAAATTAAGTCAGTGAGAGGGAAAATTAAGTACTCCATTGTCAGAGGTCTAAGAAAGACCCTACACCACAATTCTTCAAGGAAAATCTTAGCACATACCTTAATTGCAGTGACAGCCCCCTGTAATAATTCAGGGAAATAGTTCTGCTACATAAAATGCAGTATACTCTTCCAGAAAACACAGTGGTTATTCTAAAGCTTAAAAGCTACTTATTCTTATGGATGTCTATGTACATAGATATCAAAACCAACACTGTTTCATCTCTGATTATTATTTTTTTAAAGCACTTTACCTGTGCAGTGAGAAGATCAACAGATGGGATATAGAATTCTCTCTCACTGGCTAGATTTTTCATCTTCAAAGGAAAAGTTGGCAGAGATATCTCAGCCTGTTCCACAGTTTCACCCGTAACATGAGCATTTCTTTCTGTCCTCAAGTAAGTATCCTGCAAAAGCCAAAAAAAAAGTCTCAGAATCACCTTAGTCAGGCAGCAAATCTAAGTCATAAAATATAAAGCCTGAATATTATTTAAGTCACAAGCAACTTGAAAAATATTAAACTCTGCTCATTTTAAAGCCAAAAGGACAACACTTAACATGAAGAAAATCTGTAATGTTTCATTTTATTTAAAAGAAAAAAGACAAATAGCTGAAACACATCAGTAACTTGCTGCATGTCAGTCAAAAAAGAATTACTATTTCAGAACTTAAAAATGCAAAAGTTATTCTTTTCTACTAAGAATAATAACTTGGAAAAAAAAAAAAATCAGAAGCAAACTACTAAAAGAATCTCCCACAGATCAATACAGATAGAACGCAACACCACTGCAGAGAACAATGCATATTCTTCAAATTACTGGACAATTCACTAGTGCCCCAAAACTGGATGAGTTACTTGCCTGTTTGTTACTGGAGATATCATCTTTATGATGGGAATCAAAATCCTTCCAATTGCTTTCTAAAGAGTCAGTAGCTGGGGAGGGATCCACAACAATACTGCACCAGATTCTAGGCCCAAACTGTTCCCCTCTGTGCGACAGCCTCCAGTGAGAGGTATAAGTTCCTTCTATATTGGGAGCCACAAACTCAACTGAAACAGTTCCTACTTGTCCCGTTGGTATGGATGGTACCAACACATCCTTTTTCTCAGAAGATGCCAAGGTGAGATTTCCCCACATAAGTTTCAGCTGAAATAGAAAAAGGCAAAAAACTTTGCAAGTTTCTCTTTACAAGTAGCAAGGAAGAAACATTTTGAACTTCTCTGCTAAAAGGCCTTATACAAATGCTAGACAAAGAGCGGCTGCTAGTAAACATTCACGTTAGTCTCTATCACCTCAAAGTAAGAAGGTACTCATCTTTAAACAGGAATTCAGTGAACACTCACAGCAAAAAACGTTCCAGAAATCAGAAGTGCAACATACTTGCTGTAACCAGGTTGCTCTATTACATTTGAACAACAATAGAAGACATTTTCATTGATTGCTTTCCGTCTATGCTCTCTAGTTTCAAGGAAAGCTTACTGCCCTATACCTTCCAGTTAATTAACCAGTCAAAATAAGTCATAAACAGGTTCCAAGAGAGAATTCGGATTCCTAATACATATAAACTTTATTTTTCAAGAGGTATTTTCTTATGTAAAAGTTAACGACTTTTACATACTAAAAAAGCTACCTTTGTGTCTGAGCTCCATTCCACATTGCCAGTATTTTTCATTCGCCAGTGCTTGATGAACTTTGTGCCCGGCTGCAAGCGAGTCCCATCTGGCAAATTCTCATCCACAAAAACCGCACTCAGTGTTGGGACAACTGCTTGGAAGTGTTGACTGAGGCTCCTGGGAAGGTGAAGAAAAATAAACCGAAACACCAAAATTGAGGAAGTTACGCAGCTGTTATGGCTAAAACAGAACAACATACTTAGGTATGTTTTTTCCTGTCTCTAGACACGTTTCCAAACTGTAACGTTTTAGTATCGTTTTCATCTCAAGTCTAAACACCACACAGCCTTTTGTTTTGCTTAACTAGAAAGGAAACATACAAAAATAAGATCTGCTCATTTGGAAGAATCTCTATTATGATTACAACACCAAGGTTTAAAAGAAAGGTTCGCTGCTCTTCAGTTGATTTTTAGTTTAGTTTTAAAACACTTTGGGCAATGCTACTACACTGTTACAGAAGAAAGTCATTATCTTTCTGATTTTGAATCAATGACTTATAGTTCAGTGGTATCTTCTTATTTGGCCTTACAAGCAACATTGTTTTCACAGTAAGTACCACAGATTTGCCTGAAAAAAAAAAAAAAAAAAAAAAAAAAAAAAAAAA
>JACDJE010000233.1:1138623-1280523 GCA_016647715.1 Pavo muticus | reverse complement strand
CTTCGGATTTTTGTTATTGCAGCAATGTTTAATTATTAACCAATGCTGAAGTGTTTTGGAGTAGACAATGTTCTTTATTAGGTTTGCACGATCAGCAAGGCCCCTGGCTCTGCTGGCACCCAGAATAAGCACGGTCTCATTCAGCAGAAGTAAGCCAGTGCTGGTATCACAAGGCTTGCTACACAAGTCAACAGAGGTTGGACCCAGTTGCTGTTAATACCAAGCATGCAACACTTAAGTGTTCTTGATCACAAACAAGGCAACACAATCTACTACAGGTGCTCATTTGTTTTTTAAATCAAAATTCGTACAAAGAAGGTACTCATACAATGACAAGGAGTCATTTAAATCACTACAGCATTACATAATTCTAATCAATATTTACTCTATTAGCATGTGAAAGAGATCTTGAACAGATATACACATTAAACAAGTATACACATATGCACACAAGGAGAGAGATGAAGGCTGGAAAATAAAGACAGAATCTTTCCCTGAAATGTTTCTGGAAGCGTCCTGACATTTCCCATTAGGATTTTTTTGTTGTTGTTTAGACCTCATCTCTGCAATTTAGCCAAGCAGCAAATCAATCTGTGGAGCTCAGAGTGCTCAGCAATTGTGTTCTGTTTGACAGCTACATTCCAATCTAAATCTCTAGATAAACAGAAAGAATGAGGTCAAAGTTATGCCAAGCAGGAAGTTACTCAACAAGGACAACTGGAAGTAACTAATTTGCCTTCTGAGTCAGTAATCTGCTTGCAGATTATAGCATTCACATAAAATAAGCAGGGGATTTGAGTACACCAGATCACTGAAGTAAACATATGCTAATGCCAGGGGATCTCCGAAGAATGAACGCAGATTGAAGAGACAGGGCTTCATCGCAGCTTCAGACACAAGCAGTTACAAGTATCTTACTCTGATAAAATAATAATTAAAAAGCTAAAAATTCCTCAACAGAACTACCCGTTCCTCAGAGCACAAAGAACCACTACCTGTTTCTGTTGAGTTATACCGGTGTGAAAAACAGAAGCAATAGCTTCTGTTTGAAATTTGGAATGCTACATTAAGAAACCAAGAGACTAATGGCTACTTTTTTTTTTTTTTTTTTCCCCCCTCAAAGGGACAAAGCTCACCACCTCTGACCTGCAAAACATATGCTCCAGAAGGACTGACTACAAGAGGCAAAAAGGTTCACGGCTGTTGTATTTTAGAGGCGGGGTGGGGGAGCGCGACACGACAGTATTATACCTCATCATTATCCTCATCAATGTATTTTATCTGAATGTCATCCAGGTCAAATGAAACTTTAACCTGTAAGCAAAAGGAGAAAAACAAAAACAAACACAATGAGACAGACCTCCAGCAGATTTCAGTTAATCATGGTTATTAACGGGAAAAAAAGGTTTTATCTTTTCACCCTTCCCTCTCAGTTTTTCAACTGAAATAAACAGTTTTACAAAGTCTGTTCTTCTGGAGTTGAAGTACTCTTCCCAGTGCCTTCCCTCCACCCCACCTTTTACCAACTTTCCACAGTGAAAAGCAGAAAATCATTTATTTAGTGTTCCAGCTTCTCTAGTTAACGTTTACCCAGCAAATCAAGATCACAGCATAGTCTTCTCACGGTAAGGGGACTTGCTCAGGGTTAATGAACTCAGTAATGGAAAACACTGCAATTTACAGAGGCTAAACCCAACAATCTCGGAACACTCGCTTGTGCATTAAACAACACCTGGTACCGGCAAGCAGCCTTTCTTTCCCCCAACAAACCTATCTGAGTTTTGAGAAACTAGAATAAATGCGAACTAAGATGAGCAAAATATTAAATTCTACTACTCCCTGACAGATTCACTGTACACCTGAGCATATAAACCCCTTATGCATTTCCAAATAAGAACAACAAATCTAAACAGCTATATTGTATTAACAAGGCAGAATCCACAATATTAAATGAACTGGAAACAAAAGCAATTGTTACGCTGAATAAGACTTTAAGGCTCATGTGCATTTCTTCCACACAAACTGCACTTTTCCTCCAAGACCGCTGTACTTGAGACATATTCTGCCAGCCTGGTTCTAACAAAAGACCTCTAGCCATCTTGGAAGACAGTAGATGGCTCACAAGACAGCCTCACAAGAGCTACCTCTATTGCAGAATTTATATGTGACTGGCAGGTCCTTTCAGCGATACAGCCCAAATTAATTTTGGGAGTGCAATGAGAGAACAAATTCATTGTGAAGAAAATGCTGATTTAAATATATCTCTATGCCACGGGTTGTTCCCCCAAAACTCAAGCTATAGACATAAATCTGTCTGTCCTTTTTAAACACTAGACATATTTAATAATACAGTAAAAACACAAGAAACAGTTTAGCTAGTACTACCACGAAACGCTGCAAAGTGCAGTATCACCCTTGGTTGGAGAAGTAACCCTAATGCAATAGAGGCTCATGCCTCAACTAAGCACACTCATTCTTTGAGCGCTGAGGATTAAAAGCAATCTGCTTCCAGCTTTGATGCAAGTAGAACACAAACCCGGTTGAACATTCCTACACAGTCTACCCATCAACAACTACTTTAAGACCGAACTAACGCCTCCTCTTGAAGGCTGAAATACAACCAGGAAAGCATCATACAGCTTAGGTTTTGAATTTGAGTAAGTCCCCCATGCAAGAATATCCCACTGCATATATTATGTTAACTAAAAAAGAATTAAAAAGAGAAAATAAAACACCGGTAAGATGCAACTTGGAGAATAAACTAAAAGCAAACAAACAAGAAAAACATTAGAATTGCTACAGAATAAATAAGTAATAACGCTACCGCTACATCATAACCAACAGAATCTTTATTGCACTGATTAAACTTCATCCAATAAAAGAGTCTGCAATAACTAGAACCAGAAATAAACATTTAAGCAAAGGCTTTAGCATACGGTGTATTAGCAACTAGATAACCCAGAGAACAACAACAAAATCAGGAAGATGCTTTATAAGCAACAGATGAGCATTACTCAACCTTGCCTACCTGAATGAACAAAAGAATGGGAGATAAGCAAAACAAAGTGTGCTTTACAACAAGACAGTAGTAAAACACATAATCGTGGATTAGAACAACACACACACACACAGAAAAACCCAACCTGTATGAAATTCTATCTAGAACAAGTTCTTCCACATCATTTTAACTAGAAAACAAAGAGTAAAAGCCACTGTCAACACTCAAAACAAACAAACAAAAAAACAACAGAGGCCACAATAGATTGAAAAAAGACCAATTCTAACGCCGAATAAGATGAGCAGCGCAGTGCTGAAAACCGAGAGAGAAGTCGCGCAGTACTCACCATGGCCTCCACATCGGCCCACGTCGTATGCGCTGTGTCTGACACCAGGAAGCTCTGGGTTTCCCCGCGGTAGTTGACGCGAAGGTTCACTTGCGGCTCCATGCTGTGCTCCTCGGGAAGCAAGAGAAGCCCTGTCAGGCAACCCTACCAGGCAGCCCTGGCCTGCAGTCACCCGTTGGCCCAGATTTGGGGGAATACTGGCACTCAGGGCCACCCACCACAGCTCTGGCAGTAGCCAACGTCGTAGTAACCACCAGCCCAGCTCTAGAACCCCCTCCTCAGCGGTATGATGGCCCTAACATGGCGGACCGGCTTAGGCAGGCTCCTCGTACTTCTCGCGATGTTATTGGCTCTTTGGCCTGTCTCTCATCCACCTCGCCGCCCTGATTGGGCAGAAGGGGCGGAACCAGCTGGGCTACAACTACAACAATAAACACAGCCAGAGAGGCCGGAAGTAAGTGGGCGGGCACCGTGCCAGCAGATATGCACTTCCGAGACTCCCACAATGCCCTTCCTCTTCCGGGAGGAGCAGGGGCCGTCCAGTAGAACCAATCAAACACGTTCTTTCCTGTCCCGCCTCACTGTAGCCGGATAGGGAGCGGCACGCGCCAGAAAAGGAGTGAACAGGATGGTGCCTCTCGGGCCACGTGATATAAACTGGGCGCAGGATTGGCTCTGTAGTGCGCCAGTTTCTGCATTGATGGAAAGGGCGCGAAATGTGACACGGTAGAGGCGAGCGGATTAGTGGAGCTGGGCCTTTTTTGGGCCTTTTCTGCTACAGAGCCCTGAGATGCTGCCGCGCTATGGCTAAAACGTATGTCTTTGTTTTTAGGGTGCGCTGTACGTGCGTGGTGACCTCTCCCGGTTAGTGTTGACGGTGCCAAGGGTTCCTCGGGTAAGTACTCCTGCTGCCTCCTTTGTGTCTGCATCTGCCTTGAAAGCTCCTTCAGTAGGTGTGCTTGTGGGCTCGCTTGCTGAATTTCTGCCGAATGCCGTTCCCATCTGCCTGATTTGGCTCGCCTCTGGCTACAAGGCTGGATGGATTTTAACTGAATGTGTAGAGTAAGTCTCGCTCAAGATAGAATCATAGAATGGTTGGGTTGGAAGGGACTTTGTAGCCCCTGCCAGACCTACCCCTACCACAAGCTGGGTACCCCGCACCAAATCAGGCTGCCCAGGGCCCTATCCAGCCTGGCCTTGGGCACCTCCAGGGGTGGGGCACCCACACTGCTCTGGGCAGTAGTACCAGGACCTCACCACCTCAGAGTAAAGAATTTCTTCCTCACATCTAACCTAAATCTTTCCCTTTAATATTAAATCATTCTGCCTCATCCTACCACTACCTGGCCATGTAAAAAGTCTGTCTCCTTCCTGTTTGTAAGCACCCTTGGAGTACTGGAAGGTCACAGTGAGGTTTCCCTGCAGCCTTCTCCAGTCTGAACAAGCCCAGCTCCTTTGGTGTGTACTTATAGGAGAGATGCTCAAGACTCCGAGCATCCTTATGGCCTCCTCTAGATCTGCTCCGCCAGCTCCATGTCTTTCTTATTCTGGGATCCCCAGGCCTGGATGCAGCACTGCTGATGTGGCCTCATGAGGACAGCGTAGAGGAGGACAGTCCCCTCCCTCACCTACCCATATGTTGATGCAGCCCAGGATACAGTTGGCCTATGTCATTTTATGTATCATAGGAAAGCCAAATGGGAGAAAGCATGATCATTGAATGCAACAGATCAGAAACAATGCTGGTTACTTTCTGTTTGTTTGTAGAGTGTTTTGGGGTCTGAAGGATGGACTTGTCAGTGATTGCCATTGGAGACGTGCAAAATGTGCTTTCAGCCATGCAGAAGAACTTGGAGTGCCCAGTCTGGTAAACATTAAGATAATTAATTAATGTGCTCTTTATTTTTCTTTTTCTCTTCTGTTCAAATATTTTGTCAATACTGTGGTCACGAGAAAACATAAAGAATAGTGTTCTTAAAACAAAATATATTGATGGGAAAGAGTAAATGTGTGACAGTAAGTACGTTTTGTTCATGTGTTCCAGTAAATATTTCTTATATATTACAACCTAAAAGTATCAGTGCTCTATCCAGGTGGGGGGGAAAAAAAAATTAGCTGATTAGAGCATTGTTTGCAAGCCAGCCTGGATCTTTGTCTTTTGTCTCTAAAAGTTAAGCACTGTTCATAGTTCTTTAAATGCAGAGAAACACTAAAAATGGCATAGGTTTCAGTTCAAGCCTAGCTATTTAGGATGCATGATAGTCTTTTAAAAGACTCTTGCATCTGTTGAACCAAATTGCTTAAGTTTATTTTGTCTGTGGTGGAAAATGTTTTTAAATCCTTTAATCTTTCTAGATGCATTTAACGTTTACTTTTTTGCCTTTGGAGAAGCAAAATAATTTCCTTGTTGATGATAACATCTACAAAGCCACAGAGTAGAAAACATAGAATGTCTATTAAAAAAAAAGAAAAACAGAACAAAAGACCTTGCATCCAAACTCTTCTGAAGAGGCAGCAGGATTCTTGCTGAGATGTTGCCATTGAATGGTTGGCTTGCCTATTAACTGACTTAGAAAAAACAATGTTACGAGAGCTAAAACTGAAACCATTTCTTTCAGTTACTGTTCTTTAGGCATAAATTGCCAGAGAAATGAGAAGATTGTGGGGAGCAGTTGATAACATCTGTTTCATATAATAATAATGTTTGATATGTCCTTGGTTCTCAAATGGGAAATGATCAAATCTGGTCTATGTTTCCTCCCCATTGCGATAATTTTTTAAAGTCCATAAAAATGACTATTTCTGAATTTTGTATTGTTGTTGCTATTTTTAAGCAAGAACACAGAAGTTACGTTTTCCTTTTTCATTTTTCTTTCTACAGTTTGGATGTGATAAAAGAGCCAGTTTCAACAAAATGCGATCATGTATTCTGCAGGTCGGTTTGCAAACTTAAAATTACAGTGCCTAGTCAATCTGTTCTTATTCTCCACGTATACTTCTCTTCACTGCTAATGCTGTATATTGTGTTTTGATTATCTAGTGTATAACTTTTAAAGGGGAAAAGTCCATTCTGAAATAACTGCAGTTGTACAGATATGTCAAAGTGGATCGATGAATTCACCTTAACATTAGAACGAGAATAGAGGCATTCAGTGTAATAATGAGTTTCTTCCACATGGTACATTGCAATTGTTCTTTTCTCTAGGTTCTGTATGTTTAAACTCCTCAGCAAAAAGAAAAAAGGTGTAATACAGTGTCCTCTGTGTAAGACTGAAGTTACCAAGAGGTAATGCATCTTTGCAAGTGCACTTGGGGATGAGAGGTTTTCTCTAAGGAAAAGATGAATTATTGCCTTGTAGAGGAAATGCAAAGTCACAGCTTGAAACAGTGATTGATTACCTGGTGGGAAGACAGGGCCAACCCAGAGGAGCTCAGGTGCATGCAGTGCACCTGAGTGACTGGAGGGGGTGGAGCAAGGATCCACCCCTTCCCAGACCTCATTTAAGGGTTGGCAGTGGAGGCAAGGGTATCTTGTTGGAGATCCCTGCCTACCTGAGGTCTTCTGAAGGTAAGCAAATTTTTTTCTTTTGCTTCTGATTCCACAGCTGCTGTATTTGGGCCTGTCTTTAACTACAGCTAAAGACTTTGCTACTACACTCTTATTGCTATACTTTCCATTGCATTATAGCATTACGTGTCTTAAAAATATTGTGGCAGAAAACTGGAAAAAGAAAAAGTTGACTGAATTAACTGTCAATTTCCACAGTGTAACTCTTTAGTGCCTTACCTCAATATAGCTTTTTCTTGCTTAGAGTAATTACCAGTGAAGATGGTGCTACTAACAGCTAAGTGCTATTAAGCGTAGACAGTATTATTGTTCAGTCATTACAACTAGTTTCTTTGTGATAGGCATATGTGAGGAGAAGTATTATGACAATTTTCCTTTATGATAATGTTTTAATTCTGGTAGTAGGCTGTTTTAGGGAATTGTATTACTTGGCAGCAGTTTTTTGTTGTTTCATCTGCCACTTTGCGGTTTTGCTCCTTCTTTAAGTGTAAATTCTTGGAGAGCTATTGAGAGCTTGCCCATACATTTTTCTTGGAAACATTTCATATGGTGGTGTTATTTCAGAAGTCTCAAAGAAAATTCCAGATTTAAGCAGCTAATTGAAGGATTTTTGGAAGCTATCAGTGCGTTTGAGCTTGACACTGGAGTAAAATGTAAGTATCTCAATTATTTACTGGAATAAATAATACATATTGTCTTGCTAAGTGTGAGAAAATATTTTTGTATCTTTTTTGTCTTTTCAGTTTTAAGCAGTCGTTATTTTCCTAAAACATGCACAGAAGCTTCTACTGCTGAGCTCCTGGGTAATAACAGTTCTGTCATCCAGAGCAAGGGTTTCAGGAATAGGAAAAGCGCTGAAGAAAATGGACAAGACAGCTATACCTTGGTGACTTTTTTTGTGCAATGTATTTTTGAATTGCTGTTTTGTTTTGTTTTTTTTTTTACTTGGAATATGTGCGTAGATGAATGGAATGTGAGATTTTTGGTTTGCTCTCAGGTCCCTGTTTTGCTTGAATATTATTCTAGATAAGGACATTTAAATACTTCTGTCTTTAAAGTGTTGTTTATAGAAAATGACTTAAGCTTGAAAAATATAATGCTACTGTAATATATTGTCAGAACTTGGGTCAAAAGCTTTTAAAGCTTTTTTTTTTTTTTTTCCTCTACAACTTGTTTAATAAGGCTGACCAATGAGTTTTCCTAAAGGCTTTTTTTTTTTTTCTTTTTTTAGGGTAAGACCATGTCTTACCCAGCTTTAGGTAATTGCTATGTGTACTGAATCATAAAATCATAGAATGGTTTGGGTTGAAAGGGACCCTTAAGATCATCTAGTTCCAACGCCCATGCTATAGGCAAGGACAGCTCCCTCTAGACCAGGTTGCTCAAAGTCCTGTCTAGCCTGGCTTTGAATGCTTCTAGGAAGGGGGTGCTCGCAACCTCATTGGGTAACCTTTTCTAGTGTCTTATCCTCACAGTAAATTTCTTTCTAAATCTACTGTCTTCCACTTTAAAACCATTTCCCCTTGTCCTGTCTCTACCTGCCCTTATAAAAATTTCCTCCCCAGCTTTCCAGTATGAGTCTGCTCATGATGCATTATTAAGCTTTCTTATTTCATCTACCTGGTACTGAATAGGATATTAAGTATGATAAAACTGTTAATGATTGGAGCTTTGAAGGAGTTTGTAGTAAATTCCATTCCCGATACAATTATGATAAATTACATATACTGGAATCTTGTATAGAGGCCCTTCCTTATGCAGTTCAAGTAATTTCCAACTTTTTTTAAATAACCTACTGTTATTAATAACTTTTTCTTTCTATTCTCCTGTCAGTGGGAAACTAATGTGGATCCACAGCTTACAGATAACAGGGTCGAAGGGTGTTTCCTAAGAAGCAAAAAACAGAAACATGGCATTGAAAAAGGTGTACTTATAGAGCTTGGTAAGAGCTGCAGTACATACGTACCTTTTGAGCTTATGTGTAACGCTTGCAAAGTAATGGAAGGTGTTGAAATTCAGTCTTTTTAAGCACTAATTTCTCTTCAACACCTGAAGTGCAAACAAAGGAGATTAAATAGGTTAAATAGATTTGCCAAAGCTGGTAAATCAAAGTACTTTTTACATGGTTTATTATATTGTAGGAAAAACTTTAAGGCTCAGTTTACAAGATCCAGAGAAGATAATTGCAGAAGTAAAATATTATTTATTACTAATGATTACTGCTGTTTTCTACAGACTAAGACTTGTTTGCTTGTACTTAGGGCTGTATTTCTTAAATATATTTAAGAATGAGATGTGAGAAAATATTTCTGCTTATTCTGGCTCTTCAGATCTCCCTTTCTATCTGATGCTGAGCGCTGCAAGAAATGATAGAGATGCAGTGCATAGTTTTTCTTTTTTTTCTGTTTCTTTTTCCCTGTTCCTTCAACATAGCAAGTGTTCATTTTAACAGGTAGTATTCATTACCTCGGTTTTTGGGTTTGTTTGTTTGTTTTTCCCCCTTTTTGTTTATGCTAATATCAAGCAAAGAATCTGAGACATTGCTCTGACTTCCGGTTTTAAATACTAAATGCTGGCAGCTGTTTCTGTATAAATTTGGAAATTAGAACTCTTTCTAACTCTGTTACCAGTATTTATTGTATTTAAAAACATCATATCATGGATGTGATAACACAACTTTATACTGGAGCTATGTATTTGCACATAGAAATTGTAGTCATTTAAAGTCAATTGAACTTGATCTTGTCTGATAAAATTTGAAAACATCTACCTCTATAAAGAATTAAGCATGCGCGCTTCTGTGATGATAAAAACTGAATCTGACAAGAAATCTTCCTCTGAATCTTTCCAAAGAAGAGTAACAGCTAACTTGTTTTTAGGCACTGATTCATCTGAAGAGCTTTTTATACTGGCAAGCGATACTGGGTAAGTAAATGTTATTGAGGAATTTGTATTTTTTTTGAAGATGACAGTTCAGCATTCTTAACTGAGCTGTAGTGAGGGTTAATCATGCATGATTGTCCCTACTCAGCAGCCTGACTTCTCCAAAAGCTACTTCCAAGAACAAAAAGGAGAAAGCTTAAATACGGGCTCCTATTACAACGTAATAGAAGTTACCTCTGTAATGAAAGTAGATGTGTTTTTTTTCCTTTTGTAAACCTTCTCAGCAGGTTAGAAGACAAAGAAGAGTTAGAAGAACCTAAGAGTGCTGGGAAGTATGGAAGTTCTTGCAATACACAGCCACTCAAGCTGGGTGCTAAAGAAATAATTTTACCAGATCTCATAGGTATGTTTGTTATTTTAGTGACAAAAATACTGAGAGGAAAGCTTGAAAGAAAGGCTATGAGTTAGTATTTTGCTTTCATGTTATTAAATATACATTCTTGCAGTACTGCATTCTGTAGTTCTATTGATGCCTACAGCTAGTAACTTTGTAATATAAGGCGATGCCTGTAGATTATATGCTTGATGCGGATATTTTGTGCAGAGGAACAGAAGGAAAAAAACTAACTGGATCTAAGTGTGAAGCTAATTCGATTCTACATAAACCACTACATTATCCCTCATAACATAAGTTGAGAGAAGTATCTCATAATTCATGTAAGGAGTTGGATGAATGTATGTCATATGTAATTAGATATTTTTACCTTTCTCTTGAGAGAGGTTTGTTTAGTGTAATATTCTGTTTTGGAGGGAAACAAGAGTAGTTCTTAAAATCAAAAGTTATTAAGCTTGTCGTTGTTCTCATGCATTTTAAAATAGGGCTTAATTTATAACGTTTATAAATCTTCAGGTGAAACTGATTTCTTGAAGGAAGCTTTGGGCAAGAAAAACATGCTGAACATCACTGAACATGTCAAATCTAACCAAGTGAATACAATTGAGGGCCAGAGTTCACCTTTAAATGTTTTTGATGCAGACCTACTCACAGAGCAGTGTGATGGAATAGGTAATGCCAGTCCCTTAAAGAATAATGACGCATCTTTCTCTAAGAATGCAGAAGAAATGGATGCGGAGGAAACTCAGTGCAGTAGTAAAAACCAAGAGCTTGACTTAGAAGATAACTCAGAAAGTAGGCTGGATAAAATAAAAGAAAAGGGTATTTGTGTGCCAAGTGTGGAAGATGTAGAAATGTATGAACCCATGAATGATTCTTTACCTGGAAAAGAACCTCCTGTGGAGAAACTACTTCAGCCGAAGATACCTCGCTGTCCTGCCCTGCATGAGGTCTCTAGGAAGAGACTGAAGCAAAGTATTCAGAAAGTCAATGAATGGTTTTCAAAAAGCAATGAGATTCTATCTTCCGGTTCATCCCAGAATGATCCTGCTGAAGCAACTGATGCTTCAGGTGAAGGAGATATTTATCTATCAGATAAAGATTCGTGTATTTCAGAGAAGACCAATCCTATAGTAGATTCTGTGGAATTTGCAGCGGTTGAAAGAAACAAGAGATGGCCAAAACAAACAACATATAGCATTGAAGACAAAATATTTGGAAAAACATATGAGAGAGGGAGGAAATCAAATCCCTCTGCTATCTTGAGAGACATTTTGCCTGCTACAAAAAAAGATGTGGCTGTTGAAGAGGATTGCTTGGGTAATTCCAGAAAAGATAGACTAAAACGAAAAAGGAAGCCTGCCCATGTTCTTCAGCCTGAAGACTTCATCAAGAAGAAAGATCTAGAAGAGGCAGATAGATGCCCTCAGGGTATTAACTCCAGCCTTGGAGATGCTGAGAAGAAAAAATGCCATGAAAATTCTGCCGTTAAGGAGAATCCCCTCCTTGAAAAAAGAAAGGGTAGTACGCTAGCAGAATTCAAGGAAGGAGGATTACAGTGGAAAAATGCTACTGAAAAGGTGTCAGGCAAGCACTGCGATGGACAGCTGGAGCTGAATAACTGTGATCAGAAGAGCACTAAGAATGCATGTTCTGCAGCAAAAGGATGCAGACCTTCATCTAGAACTGGGTGCGCTATACACTTAATAGTTGATAGAAACCCAGGTTCCTTTGATCCAGCTGAGCCACTGATTGATAGCTATCCAAGCAGTGAAGAACCAAGCAAAGTTGATTGTGAGCAAAGACAAGTCAGACGCAGCAGGAGGCTTCAGCTACTTTCTGAAGAGATTACAAAAGAAACAGGAAAACTGAGAGTAATTAAGGAAGCAAGAAATTCTGACAGTGGCCCAGGAGGGTCTGTCTCTGGAGTTGAAAGGAATGTGTTAGTTCCCAGTTCCCAGCGCAAAGACCTGAGGAAGCAGCAGGATATACTGAGTTACATGTCACTCACTGATCAGAATGGTGCTGATCTGGAAGCAAAAGGAATATGGATTAGTCCAAAGAATTCAGCTGATATGGCAAAAAACAGAAGCCTCTTCAATCCTACTTTTTCTTGTCAGCATTCAAATTTTAATTCCCCTTCACCTAAAGCAGGTTCTCAAGAAGGTGAAATGCTAGGTAGGCTTTTCCTCCTACAGTCTCCTTCAAAGACTGTTCTGCACACTGCTTCCATCCTGACTGAAGAGAAGAGGTCTGTGTCATGTACTACTTTTCCCCAGGACAAAGGATGCTGTTCACAGAATGTTCCTGAGGACTTCAGAATTGAAAAGTCACCAATGGCTAAAAATGCTTCAGAATTGACCATAGAAGCTGAAGACAGTGAGTTAGACATGCAGTATCTGCGAAATATATTTAGGAGTTCAAAGCGGCAGTCTTTTAGTCTTTATCCTACTCCCATGAAGGCATGTACCACAGATGATGTTGCATCTGAAAAATTAAATACTTCATGTTCTGATCAGGTAGAAAAAAGGTATAGTAAATATTTAAAGACAGAAAACTTACAAGAAGAGAAAACAACTGCTGAAAATTTGAGTAGTGTTCCTGAGAAGTTTGAGACCTGTGAATCTGCTTGTGTTAGTCCTGTGTCGTGCTTTGTCAGCAGTGCTGAATGTGCGCATGCTGCGGAGAATCAAGAAGATGTTTCAAAGGTTGCAAATCATGGGAATCTGACGACACTAGTAAGAATGTGTGCTGCTAGGAATGAAGGCAAAAACGGACCACGAAAGGCAGAGCAGGGTAGCGAAGAGACATTGTCAACTGACATAGGGGTAGAAAGCAAACTGAGACTGAATCCAGTGAGAAGCAATAGAAGTCAGAGTGATCAGAGTAATACAGAAGAGCGTGCTTTCCAAAGAACAGACCTGAACACAGTCAGTGAAACATACTTCAGTTCAGAAAGCAATCCAGTGGAAAAGGCTGAAGTAGTTGATGGCAAAGGACCAATGCAACATTTTCAGCCCAGTCCAATGGTATGCCCTACAGCTTGTCAACAAAATCCAGCTGAATTCAACTGCAAGGTCACTGAAAAAAAAAGTAGCAAAAGAGAGGGAAGTCTGGTAAAGGGCAGTGAAGAGCAAGTAATCCAAACTGTCAGCTCAGGGTTGTCAGAGTGTTTAGTTAGGGAGGCGCTAGAAGAATCTCTTAAAGGTCGCAGTGATTTTACAGATCTGTCTGAAACCCCTGATGGCTTACTGTGCTCTGACAGTGATACTGAAGATAGTGCCAGCTTTTACGTAACTAATAGGAAAGACACATCTGCTGTGTTCGTAAAAAGAAGTGGTGCTGCCCTAGTGAAAGAAGTAAATGATTCAGTTGTTAGCTGTAAGCCAAGGTCTGAAGGTATTCAGAGGTCTCGGAGAAGAGCCCAGAAACTGCGATCTTCAGACGAAGAATCTAGTGAGGATGAAGATTTACCGTGTTTTCAGGAATTAATGTTTGGCAAATCAGTAAGCACGCCTTTGCAGATCAAAAAACAGGCGACATCTGTGGTGCAGTCTTCAGCAAATCCCAGCATGTTGCCTTGCAGTGAATGTCTCAATGAAGATAATGAGCAGAAAACACTTGAAGCTGCCCTAAGCAATGAGTGCGTTTCACCAAGCCAGGAGTCAGAATGCTCTGTGAACTTATTTTCTTCTCAGTCCAACGTGTCTGAAGAATCAGTTGATGGAGCACAGGAGCTGAAGAAAACTTTAACGCAAGTGAGCAACATAAATAAGAGTAAAGAAGCTCTTCAGGGTTGCAGTGGAGGGCTGAAAAGAAGGAAAAATAACTCCAGTGATGAGTACCAGGAAGATCCAAACACGGGGGCAAACCTAGGTACAAACCAGGATTTTTATCTCTGCAGCTGTGTTAGTAATGTCATTGGGTTCTTGATGTTTGCATGGGAACTTTGTATTTGTGTGCTTGCTTTTGTAAAGTAATGTATCAGCTATGAACAATCAAACAGAAGAGAAAAAAATCAGCCCTCGGTGACTGATTTCCTGAAAACTAATGTGGTGAAATTCTTTGTTCAGGGAAAAAATGAATAGACTAGGCCCAAGAGGACAGCTAGAGTCCTGTCTGATGGGAGTTAATTTTTGAGTGGAAATACTAGTGTTGCTATTGCAATGGCAATGCTCAGATCTATCAGTGGAGTTTATAGAGTCTACCTAAGCTATTACTGCGAATGAAATGTTTGTTGAAATTGGCTGTAGAATTCTGAAGTACTTGTTTTGATGTTTTTATGACTTAAATATTTAGAACTCTCCTTACTGTTAAAACCATTTACCTTGACTTCTGCTTATTTTGCCATACCTGTGGCATGGTATTCTTTGGAATGTTTACTTGAATTAGATCTTTGCTTCTCACTTAAGTCTTTCCCAACCTTTTCATTTTATCTTAACAGTTGGCTAAGACGGCTGTGTGATAAGAGGAATTGTGGATGGTGGTGGTTGGATTTTCTTTTCTAACTAACTTGGATTTTCTTTCCCCTCCTTCAAGGTGAAGCATCTGGACATGACAGTGAAACAAGTCGTGTAGAGGATTCACGTGAACCATTTTCTCAGGGTGAAATTCTTTCTACACAGGTGAGTTTATGCTCTGCATTCCAGGAGTAGTTTATGTACGTTTCTGGTATAATTGGCTAGTGTGCGTTCTAGGATATAAGCAAAAGCTGCAAAGTCAGTGCAGTGGGAAGCAGCTTTCAGCATGATTCTTTGTGCAGCTAGATTATATTCGTAACCATAGTAAAGCATAATTAATCGAGAACTGTAGAGCTGCTTCTATGCCATTATTTTTCCTACTGTTTTCCATGGTGACGTTACATTCTAATGGATGTAACTTGTTATGTGGTATTGATTACAGTGCTTAATTGCAGCAGATGCTTGTTAATGAATCTCCATACTTGACCAATGCCGGAAGCCTCAGATTTTCCTACATTTGTCTTATTTGATGGTGATTTACAATATTTGGTGATAATATAGACCAGCAAATCCAGTCCTTATGTTTAGAGGCATGGTCTTTAATTTTTAAGGGTAAAGATTAAAAAAGCATTCAATATCAGAATATTACAGGATAATACATATGTAAAACTTAAAAAGCACTGTCCATCGGAAAGTCTATCTAGCACAGTATCTCTTCTCAAATATTATTTTCTTTTGATACAGCATGCGTTCATTATTTGTTACACTAAAAGCACTATAGCTGCCTTTTAAGCGTGTAGTAAGAAGTAATTCAAAATTATTCTGGTATTTTACAAAACATTTGAAGAAATTAATTATACTGTTTAAAACTGAGTTTGCTAACCGTGGCACAATTGTGTATCGCTTGCAGCAGAAGAATGCTATGCAGAATAACCTGAAAAAGCTACAACAAGAAATGGCTGTACTCGAAGCAGTGCTAAAGCAGCATGGGAGTCAGGACACTGAGTTACTGCCCTTATGTAGGGAACTGCCATATTCCAGTAGTGGAGGAATGCTTGGAATGGAACAGATGAGACAAGAAACAGGTAAATAGCAAGGAAAACCTGGAATTCAAAGCCAGTTAGTGACTTATCATGCCTTTACTGTGTATGGTTTTTACTGTGATGCTATCGTATCTTGTTAATGTTTTAAGCTGCAAATAATCGCAGTGTAATTAACACTGAGAGACTGGTTGGTTAGTTTTTAATCCACACTCCTTAATAAGGCTCGTTGAATTGTGTGAATTTTACTGCAGTATGAGAACAGATTTTGAAACGTGACATTGCTAAACCCAGTAAGCAAAACTATTATAGATAACTACAAATAGAATGTTGGAGAATGAATTCAGCAAATTAATGATTAGTTTACTTCAGAGTAGAAAATCAGTACAATACACTTCTACTTTTTTATGCTAGAATGGAGATTTCTGGTTCATAAAAGCCTAAACTGATTAGAGTTATTGACAGTTTCTTGCAAACTACAGGCACCTTCCAGCTGCCAAATAAATGCCTTTCTACTGCTTGCGAACACAGATACAGTAACGTGGTATTTAATGTAACACATTAAATAGTGCGGTTTTGCTATTGGCCTGTTTAATACTCTGCTCTAGCCACTTGATACGTTAATTGAAGTCTTACTTTTGTAAATGACAATATCTGAAGTGCTGAACAATAAGCAAACAAATAAGCATAGGAGATTACTCCAGCGTGTAAATTTAAAAGGTGACACAACAACTTTCCACTATGAATGAAATAAACGTGAAATTATTTAAAGGTTTAATTTTTCTTTTCCTCTAGAAAATGTGTCTGATTCTGAGACCAAGCTAAGTAAGGCATCTGTTTTACCAGTTCTCCCCGGAAATGTGACCGGGAATCCAAATAGCTCTTCCTCCTCTGTAAAGGATCCTTGCCCTCAAACTGCAGAAGCGACAAATAGTTCCACTGTAGCTCAGAGTGATAACAAAAGCAATGTTCAAGTATGTAAATCAAAGAGAAGTGTATGTTTTCCTACATCTGTACTGCACAATGCAGCTGGGAAAGAAAATGCTGCAAGTTCAGGTACGACTTACAGGACAGCAATGTCAATTGTGGCATCTGGTCTGAACCGAAGTGAACATGTGAGTATATTTTGGAATGTTTAGAGACTTGCTGTTAATATACCCACTGATCGCTAAATTGGAGATTACGTCCTGATTAGTTACTGATCCTTAATATGTTTTGTGACCATCGGTAAGTAGCTTAAAACTGTTTCTACAAAGCATTTCCAGGAGGCTATATGGCTTTTGGTTCATAAACTGCTGATTGAGAGCTCTTTAGCCTGTTGAGTGACTTTTATTACATCTTTAGCAGAGATGTACATTCTGTGTGCCAACACAAATAAAAACCATTAATTTAAAGTAACTACATTATTTTCCTATGAACTGGAATTGTTTGTTTGTTTTCTAACATGTTTTGCTAGCTGCTCATTTTCTAACTACTTTTCAGTTGATGGTCCAGAAGTTTGCCAGAAAAACTCAGAGCACTTTCTCTAATCACATTACTGATGGAACAACCCATGTCATAATTAAAACAGGTTTGTTGGGAGCGATGTGAACAAAGCCCATATTTACACAAGTTAAAAAAAAAAAAAAAAAAAAAACTAGACTAACAACTAACCAACAAGCAGATGGTTTGGCAATAAATTTAAATAAGTTAGAGGAGAAGATGTTCATAACTTTTTGTTTATTTATATTTGGGTATACAAAACTATAATTCTATTTCACAGAATCAGTGAAGAGTATTTTGTTCCTTTGTGTGCTTCTAAAAAGTTGCTAGAGGAAAATATTTTGAGCCAAATCTGTATGCGGGTATGCTGTATTCTGTCATAGAAGCACTTCTGGATGGCTCATGTTTGGACACAATCCCTTGTGTGAGCCATTACTGCTTTTAAAAAACAACATAAGAAGGGAGCCAGAAAGTCGTTATTCCTCATCAATGGAATCGCTTTTGTGTTTTTTCCAAGTGTATCATAAACAGCACAACCATATTGTTTTGGAGAGCTACATTGATCTGCCTTCATACAAATACAGATAGGATGAACTGCCTTCTGAAAGTTGTACCTGTCTCAGTAGAGCAGAAGAGGAGCCTAGACAGCTAGTCATATAAATGTTTATATTAACATTAGGTACTGAATCCTCAGTTAGTATCCTGTGTTGTGATAGTATTCATGCCTTTCCTTGCCTTTTATCTTTACTGACTAGCTAAAAAAGGTTCTAGAATTTCTGAGTCTTCCTGGTCTTTGGTCTTGATATTTCCTTTGCCTCGCTTAGCAAGATTCTTTTGCTTTTAGGTACGAACTATCTGAGATGCTTTTCACTAGTGGCAAAACTGAAAGATTGCTTTGTTCTTGTTTGCTCTGCAGATGAGGAGCTGGTATGTGAACGGACATTGAAGTACTTTCTGGGTATCGCAGGAAGAAAATGGGTAGTTAGTTACCATTGTGAGTATAAGTTATTTTGAAAAAAAAGTAGTCTTTGCCCTTCTTCTACAAACTCTCCTGTTGTTCCAAATAAAATATATACGTATGTTTGTCTTTTCCTATCTTGAATGTTAGCATATTCAAAACAACACAACAGTAAGATCAAGCTTCTTTCTCTTCTGAATGTTTTTTCTGCTTTCAAATAGCCGCTTTGGATTCTTCCTTTCCCTGTCAATAGCCTTTTTCTCACTCTTAATTTAAATCTGAGCTGCTTGGTATCAAATTTTGCTGGATAAAATTATTTGCCCTGTTCTGATCTTTTTATTTAGGGATTATTCAGTCTTTTAAAGAAGGCAGGATACTGGATGAGGTAAGTTTGTTTTTTGTGAAATGTCAAGTATGTAAATTGTTTTTACATGATGAAGCGATTGGTAATCTCAAATGTTGTCTAGGCATTTAATATATGAAAAATCAGCTGTGATAACTGAAATTCTAGTTTTATCAGAAGTCATGTTTTAATTATAGGTATTCAGTGTTACTGAATACATAATGGGTCTTATTATAATGGGTCTTATTATTTTTGGAACAGCTAATAGACATTTTTTTAATAAATGTTCCTATCGATGTTGATGGATTACAGCATGGAGGAAAAGATCTATTGTCTGCCTAAGCTAATAGCTATACATAGCTGTGCATGTGCCTTTTTAAATTTTTCATTAAACTTTGTAAAAGACAACTACTGAAAGCTTCTTGTTCCAGTATTTAGTACATTTCCTGGAAGAAACTGCATGTTTGTTATGATATCATTTAAGGGGATTTTTTTTGTATGTGTGTTTCTGGGTAGTGATTGGATTTTCTTATTCTTTTCTTCAAGTTCAGATTTTTGGGGAATGTTGTATTAATGACACAATACAGATTTTATGTATATCTAACAAGCAGAAATTCCCACTTTCTGATCTGAAATCCATACATTCAGAAATATCTCAGCCCTGGAAAGGGATATCGAAATCCTTCTATGCCTGGGGAGAAAGGGGAAGTTGCTGCATAAATGACCAAGTGTTGTTAACCTTGTCACAAACTTTTACATTGCTTTGAGCAATGAGAAGACCCTCCAATTATAATGAAATCAGTTGTGGGATTTTTTTGTTTGTTTGTTTTATTGTTTTCAAGTTAAAAATACGCCTCTGCTCCTCATAATCTTTTAGAAAAATAGACTACATAGAAGTTCTAGAGAAGAGACAATAGTGGAGAATAGTTTATTATAGAGTCAGGTATAGGCCTGAAAATCAAATGCTGCACTATATTTGTTGTTAATCTATGAACTAAGTGAATGCCTTGAAATAAAATACATGTTGAAATTTAAATATGTGAAGATAGCAATCAGTATAGGACCTTTAATTATTTTTTTTGTCAAATCAGACTTTCCTGATAAATTTTAGTTTTGGAGTTTGTTGCTTCTATACTGTTTGCTGTATCTCTGTATCATTTGACTGTGATATGTTTCTTTAGAAATTGTAGGATGCTGCAGAAGTTCCATTACTGCTGTCTATTATTCTTTCTTGAAAACATTTAGAATCAAGTATATGAAGAAAAGTAAAAGTTTCCAGTTCTGCAATCTTGATAGCTTTCTCCTGTTCTACCTAGAACTCTGACTAGGAAAGCATTCTCAGTCTCTGACTTAAGGTTGCTTGTTTATGTTATGTTCCAGGAGAACTTTGAAGTTAAAGGAGATGTAATCAATGGCAGAAACCACCAGGGTCCTAAGAGGGCTAGGCAATCTCTGGCTGAAAAGGTATGAGTGTATCAGGGAAGAAAATCCTGTCTGGCCATGACTGTTCGAGGTATGTTGCAGCCTGCCTATCTGGAACGTTTTCTAGTTCCTTATGTATACATTGTACAAATGTAGTTGTACAAATGGAGTGTATTTTCAGTGCCACTGATAGAGCTCACCTTTCATGCATGAAAGTGACTTTCTGTGCTTAGAGTGGATGATATCGTTTTATAACATCAGTATAGGACAGCACAAGCTTGGTTTTTTCCTTTTATAACACGCAAAACAAAAGAATCTCACGAAAAAAGCTTCCGTTAAGCTTTGTGAAACAGTGCCTGGATCGTTAACCAGTCCTGCAAGTGCAGTGAACCAAGCATGCTGTAAGTGTTGTCCTGTAAATATATCATACGTGTATTCTGTTAACACATTCCTTGTTTTTCAGATCTTTAAAGACTTTGAGATCTGCTGCTATGGACCTTTCACTGATATGACTACAGGTATGTAATTTTGGTGGAACTGAATAAACTCTCATTATTGAAATACCTATTTAAAATACAAAAATGTGAAGGAAGACTTCATGCATTCATTGGGTCTTACATTTGACCTCTTGGGTACTCTTGTTCCTCCTTTATCCTGATAATTCCAAAGTATTTACCTGAGATATAGATAGAACAGAAACAGTGTTTTCCTCATTTTGGATGTCCTCAGCAGGTGCATCAGGAAAATGCTCTGGTGGTTCTCCTGTACTTCAAAACAGGTCTTTTGTCTAATTTATCTCTCCTTTTGTAGAGCACTGTAGTAAGACTGTTTATCTGTCGTTTGTTTTCTTTTTTCTTCCTCCAGGACATTTAGAATGGATAGTGGAGCTTTGTGGTGCCTCTGTAGTGAAACAACTTCATCTGTTCACCCACAAATTAGTAAGTGTTAAAGGAATGTTGTGCTTAGCTACAGACCGTTCACCATGTTAATTAATGTACACGTTGAAAGGTTACATGGCCTTCATGGGTTTGTCAAAGATGAATCCAAGTATTCTGTGCTTGCCAGGTAACTAATCTCTATGGAAGTCCATACTGAGGCTTCTTGCACTGGAAAGTGAGACTTTAGTTCCTTAACTTTAGGCGCAGCATTCTTAGTGAAAAATAACAGGGGAGGAAAAAAACTTATGTTCTCCTTCCACCACCTCTTGCAGTCTACTCCAAAGTGATGAAGCAGTTATCGCTCTGTTACCACTCGCTGATGATAGGTGAGAGAATTGTTTAAAGACAGATAAATAACAGTAGCATTTTTATTTTCTTATCTTGGAATCCTAGAATTCCACTGCTGTTGTTGTTGTGCAGCCAGATGCTTGGATGGAAGGCACGAATTATGAAGGTAAAACTACTTATTGTCATAGATTGTTTCATGGTACGTGTTGAGTGTCTCTATCACCTCAGTGTTTTTAATAGTTAAATATCAGAGAGGTTTGTAGAGGAATGGAAATAAAATACTACTACTTGTGAAGGCAAAGGTAGGTCTTGAAAGAAGCCTGAAAGGACAAGCTATGTTATTTCAAGAATCCGTCTTAAAAGATGGTCTATCAGACGGTATCGTAGCTTGTTGTAATGATATGTAAATGTGATCCTGTTGTATGTATGCTGTAGGCTCGGTTGTCCTTCATGTTATTGACTTTACAGAAACCTTTCTGACTGCAAAAAGCTTATAAAAGGTGGAAAAGCGTGCTCTTAGAAGACTAGTAAGATCTAGTAGAAAGTCTTGGACAGGACAACGTTCTCTTGGTCTGGAAAGAATACACAGTTACCAAGCATTAATTGATATCTGGAGTGAAGAGGCTCCAGAAGAAACCGTGAGGTTTTTGAAAAGTGCAAGTGTTTCAGACTTCACTTTTAAAATGAGACGATGGGAGCTGTGGGATGAATGGAAGCTAGTGAGCAACAAAACAATGGAGCAGGAAAGTAGTGCTGCAAATACAAAAGCTGTTTCAATGACACTGGGAAAAGAGAAAATCAAGACCCTGACACAGTGAGTAACAGTCTGGGAACTCCTCAGTAATTTTTCAGTTGCTTCTCTTATAGAGATCGTGTAGTCCGTATGCCTGAGTAGGCAGGAAAAGAGCCTGTCACTGAGGTCCTAAAATAAAGAATAATGAGGACTGCAGTCTCTGATTTTTAGTGTTTACTCTGTGTTGTTCCAAACTTCCTACCAGGCCACTTGCTGAGCATCAGTTCTTTATGGAGCAGCAATACAGCCTGCGTTGTTAAAAGGAATAGTGATGTCACATTGCCGTTTCTAGAATCTTGCTTTTTATCAAGGCCTTTAAGGTGTCAGAGCGTATAGTTCACTGTGAAAGATATCGGTAAGCTCACTTTAAATTTGCTTTGCCTGATTTATAATTGTTTTATCCCTTGTGTCTTTGTCTTGCAGCAATCCAGCGAAAGAACAATGTCGCAGTGGTGACTCGAGAGTGGGTATTAGACAGTGTTGCTTGCTTTGAGTGTCAGGAGTTGGATGCTTACCTTGTGTCCCAAGACTGATCTGCAGTTCTTTTTCTGTTGCACAGGAGTTCTTATCAGTTCTGATACTTGAGTAATTGTTTTTAAGAACTATGGATTTTTAAGTAACATGCAGAGATTATGTGCTTGTAGTATTCTTTTTCAGAGTTATAAGTACATATTTATTAACAATAGAAATACTTAAGAACGTTATTGTGTAAAGAAACAGTTACCATCTTTGTTGCTATCTTGTTCTTTAAAGATGAACATTTCTGATCTCAAAATAGTCCTTTAAAACTCATGTAAAATAAATCAAAGAAGTTAGTACTGAACTAGAGGAAAAAAAAAATTTAGGACACGGCCTCCTGAGAGAAACAGTGATGCATTATTTACCATCCCAGCCAGTTCCTGCCTATATATTTAAGGACATCCTGGAGGAATACTTATTTACGAGAGTAATACTGGGTTCAGGTTGAATGAAAATATACTTGCATTCCTCAATAATCTTCATATTTTTTTTTTGCCTAAATGCATACCCTGAATAAGGATGTGTGTTTTATCAGTATGAAGAAACGCTATTTTGTGGTTACCGGTGCATGGATAATCTTAGGCTGTGGACTTACAGCTGTTCTGAAAACTACAAACAGCACTCCTGTTGTTAGGACACTTTTGATATCAGTTTAAACTATGTGACCAAACAAGTGACCTATACAACTTGTACTTGATTCCTAATATAAAACAATTCTTAAAACAGTAAGCCTATGCCAGTGTTTTGTTGCTCTTCTGAGAGTGTACGCAGCAACTAGGAAGAGATAATAAATAGAGGTACTTTAGTATCCTGTTTAGAATCTGTTTCTAATAGTCCCTGTCTGCAGAATGAGACTGCAAAGAAGATATATTGCTTTTTGTGGAAGAAAATATATTGGTTCTTTGTTTCCAAGCAGTTCAACTTGAAAAATAGTTCTGTACCTTCAGAACCTGTTCATAAAGTTGTTTAAAAAAATCATAATAAAAAAAACTTATAAGCTCAGATCATTGGTTCTTGAATGGTGCTAGATTATCTTGGAAACTTACATAAAATATGTTTATAAATATTGCAGTGTTTAAATTGATTTTAGCAAGTATCTCTCTTATTTGTTCTGCTCTTATGTGAATCGCTTAAAAATGTTTGAAGTCCAGTCTCATGCAGTGGGAGGTGTAGAGGCAAAATTTGCATTCTTGACATCAAGCTCAGGCTATGAATTGGTAGGAGCCTAGGCGCATTGGAGTGATGGTTCACTGTACATGAGTTTTCAAGACAACTTGGGGGTGAGACAATTGACTTAGTCCTTTTTTTGCCCTGGTTATAAAACACCAACTAGAAGCTGTGCTGGGGTTCTCTTGTTGCCTCTTCACCAGAACGGATGAGTTAAGTGTTGCTGTGCCTTACCTTACCAGAGAAGCTGTCAACAAACCATGTGGGTACAGAAAGCTGTCCAGAACTTACTTTCTGATGTATGAGAATGGAATCATGGTTAGAATTCCTCTATGTTAATTAAGTATGACTCTGCCTTGCATTCTTATCAGCCATTTGTATGTGAAAAGCAGAAGCAAGTAAGGAGCCTATTACTAATTCAGACTGTCCTCTACGTTTTGCTGCTAGGTAGCAGGAATTTATGCAATGACAGAACCCACCCAGGTTACGTTAATAAGGCTGGAATAAATGCGTAATTGCTATTTGCTTCATAGCTGTTGTGGAGCCTGCAGACTGAAGCAATGAGGAGAGGTTTTGGGGACTGTAGGGGGTAATTAAGCATCACAGTAAAAAATATTGCTCAGTAGTTGAGAGCTCTTTGCATTTGGTAATATTGAATTTTGATGCTGGATTCTAATGCTCCTCAAAGGAAGTTTCTGGCTGTTGAGAGAACAAAGCCGCAGATTTCTTCCTGCAATTTTGAATCTAAAATGCTTGTGCAGTGCCTCTAATGCCTTTCTCCTTACCATACCAAGTAAGCAGATATTTGGAGAGAGAGCAGATATTGTCCAACAAAGGTATTTTTTGCAACTTTGTTCTGCTGCTACAGGCACTCTTCTGTGTGCATGCCTCTTATTTGGAGAAGTGTTCCTTCTGAATTCTGTGAAGTTGCATGTATTTGAGTACCTGACCTACTAATACTGCTGATGAGCAGCAATGACTACATGTACAGCTTTTTGCTAAACTTGATTACTCTTAAAAAGCTTCTCCATGCATTAGGATCCATACACAAAGGATTATTTCCTTGCAGATCTGAAGCTGTTCATGAGAGCAGCTTATTCGTGGATGCAATTAGAACACTTGTCTGACTTGTTACTAGAGTTAATGGTAAATCAAAGAAATATTCAGTGTCTTCCTATAGTTACTGTTGGTGTTTTGTTGAATTGTTTTCATCTTGGGTCTGACAGTTTTATTATGCTGATATCCTGAAAACTTTTGCATAATCATAATGATTCAGCATATTGGATGCTTGTGAACTCACCAGGCTTACAGGATGCAAGCTGAGGCTGAGCAGGACAGGGTTCTGTCCTCTCCCTGCATTTTGCAAGGTGTGTGCTTTCTTTCCTTTGGAATCATACTATGGTCCCGGGACTGCAAATGGGGCTCTTCAGGGTTTGTGCAGCAATAACTTCATGTGAGTTGTATTACATGTCTGTCATTAAGACATAAACATTTGGCTTGAATCGAAGTGGAATATGCTGAAGAAGCGTTTGCTATAACTATTGTTTGGGGCCTTTTGCTGTTGGAGCAAAGGGAAACTATTTTCTTGCTCATGTGGATTGTTCCTTGTGCTGCCCATGTGATTCTGAGGCCGCTATGATAGAAAATGCAGCCAATGTTTAAAGCCTGGCAGAGCCTCAGCCCCCTTTCCCAGAAGCAATGGGCTTGTTTTTTAGGAGTGACTTCAGACTGTTATATGCGTTCCCTTCCTTGAGCTGCTGAGCACAGCCATATTAAGACTTTTCTGTGAGGTCACTGCATTACACAGAGGTTTGTGTGGTGTGTCCTGTGGTTAATACTGCTCTTGGGAGCTGAAGGAGGGGAAAGCAAGCTGAATTGTCTGTCTCTTTAGCCAGGCAACCACGTGTGCATCTGTTCGAGTGTGTGCTGGCAATGCTAATCAAAGAGCTGCTGGCACAGCTGTGCTCAACAAACCCTCTGTTTTCCTGTAGCAGCGAATTATTTTGCTGCTCACCGCATAGTCTCCTACAGGCCCCTGCACTCTTCTTAATATTTATTTGACTCTGGCAACCAGAGTGCAGGGGCTGCAGTTTGTCCTGTCCCAGTCCCACAGCAAGTCCAATGCTTTTTGCTGCTGTAAACAAACAAAAGGCAACCAGTGGAAGAGTGGAGGGAACGCCTGGAGGGGTGAGCAAATCTCATGCACATGCCAACTTCTTTATCCGTATTAGTTCCACAAATAGAAGATGCCTGAACTTCTTTGTCCTGGCTCCCCATGGAGACTCCTCAGTAGAACACAAGTGCTAACCAAAGTGGTAGGAACAGGTCTGTGCATCACCTTACCCTTCAGGCAAAAGGAGCCTCATCAGCCTCAGCTTCACTGTCAAACCCCCGTGCTGGGCTAGCCTGTGTGCTGTCCTTCTGCCCTACGTATTATCACTCTCAAAGAGAAGGAGGAAATCTTGTCTGCGTCTCTCGCGTTATCTTTCTTGTCTGACTGCCTTTGTGCCTCTCCCTCCCATGTTTCTGCAGAGATAAATCAAAGGCTAAGCATGTCTTTGTGCAGCACAGGCACCACAGCAAGGCTTGGCTTGTGCAGCCTCTTAGGGCCAGTGCCTGGCGTGCTGCTGCTGCAGAATAAGCGAATGTAATAACCTGTGTTAATATTCAGGCCATGAAGTCATCAGCACTTGTATTTATTCATTTATGTAAATGAAACAAGCTTCCCAGGGTGCTGCTGACATTGTGTTTCCCCCAAGGTCCTTCCTGAGGTAACCGTTTGCCATTTTGCATGCATACATTTCACTTAATTACGATAGGCTGATTGATTAAATGAAATAACATGATTAATTGACACTTACAGAAATCTCTTGGAGTCAGAGTAAACACACGGAAATGTTCACTTGTAATTCAATTTTTACCTCAGAAAAAGGGTTCACTTATTAGATGTGGGGCTTTTGAGCGCTTTATTGGAACAGTTCGGTTTTTTTTTTTTTTAAAAAAAAAAGAGCTTCATGAATCCATGAGAGGCTCTGAAAACTTCACTGAAGAGCAAAGCAGCAATACTGCCAGAACCACACTATCTCCTGTGTGCGCTTCTCTTGGCCTCTGATGCACACCTTGAACGGGGCAGTTCTTTCTCAAATGATCTGTAAGCTTTGACTGTGAAAGATTCATAGTTCTGGTCAGACTTGAGAACAGATTCTTACATCAGCTCTTTCCATCCATGTGCACACCCACATTAGTAACCCAGTGCTGCAACACTCAGGTTGCAGTAGTGCTCAGCAACCTGATTGGACAAGAGGTGTAGGGCAAGAAAGCAGAGCACCAGGACTCCTGCAAAGAGCTAACAAACACCAGGTAATCCCTGGGCCACACAAGCTGTGAGTGAAGCAGGTAAAGTCCTTCCACGGAGGACTCAACCTTTAATGGGACCTGGGAGTTCAAATAGGGCTCTGAGTGCTGTCAGGGTGCAAGAAATATGAAGTTGTTCTTTCCGCTTCAGTCTGTGAAGCTATGTGCTAGCTTTGAATGGCCTTGCATGAGGAAACAATGACTCTTGGAAGATGTTTATAGAAGATTTCAGAGGACTGGGTTGCTGTGTTGAAACGCAAAAGCAGAGTTTGGTTACCCCAGTGCCAGGTGTCATTGATCGGCCCTGTTGCAATGTCCAGTACTAAAAATATGCAGCGGTGCTTGGTGCTCAGAGTCGACCTGAGCATGACAGCGTAGCTGAGTCTGCACAGCCAAAGCCAGGACTAGAAGACAGATGTGCAAGGAGCTGCTCCAGGGGAAGGAGCAGCTAGAACCACTTTATTTCATGTTTTCCATCTCCCAGAGGATCCAGACCTCACCAGGTAAGTGGAACAAAACCCAAGCAAGTTAGAAATCTTGGTGTATAGAATTATTTACATTTATTTTTCCATATTCCATTGGGAGCTTCCAGGGCAGCTACCCACCTCACCTTCCACTCATGCAGCCACGGTGACACCAATGCTTCCACTGATGCATTTGACCCATTTACTGGCTGGATTCTTGTCTCCAGCTCCTCAGTACCTTGGGGATAATAAACTCTTCTGTGGTTCCAGCTCCAAAGTGAATGCTTCTTCAATATGGGGAAAAAACAGCAAACGCACTGCCCTTCCCATCCTAGCAGATAACTGACTGATCCCTGAGCCCTGCTGTTCCCATGGAGAGCAGCTGGCTTTTTATTTCCATACTTGGCATCTTCTGCCAGTGGAAAGCATTGGCTGTCAGTGGTACAGGTTGTGGAGGCCCCTGCCCTCCAGCACCAAAAGTGAGTGTGAAGAGTGGGAGCTCCTGCAATGCCCATCTCCAAGAACTGTGGAGATGTGGTACAGAGGAGCGTGGTTTAGTGGGCATGATGGGGATGGGCTGGGGTGGAACTTGATGATCTTAGAGGTCTTTTCAAGCCTTAATGATTCTATGACTCTTCCTGGAGAACTTTCCTAACACCAGAATGGAATAGGAACATTTTATTTCCAAAAGCGATTTTGACGTTTCTAACATCAGTATTAAATTGCTACTGGTTAATTAGAGACCTAAACCCCAGAATTAAAAGCTGGGCTATGGTGGGAAGGTAAAGGCCCAGCTCTAATAGCTGCACGATAAGCATTCAACTGGCACAAAAATGGAGGAAGCAGAGGGCATCACGAGAGTATCTGATAATCTCACAGATAAATACATCGATAGACACATTAATATGTAGTCAAATGCTGCTCTGCTCAGTATACTTAGTAATTATCTCAATGATCGCCTATGTCAGAATTCTCTTTGATTTAACACAGTTCCACAGCTACCGTGTAACAACAAGCAGCACACTATTCCCAGTAGATACTAGCTCCATTCTCACTTGTAAGGCATGGAAAGCAATATTTCCTGAACTTGCAGGTGATTTGTAAGGATAAATTCATAGTTTTGTGATAGGCCACAGGAGACCTGTGACGATATCTGTGATTTAGATGCACACAGAAGGAGGCTGCCTGCTTAGCAGGGGAGTTTTGGGGCTCTCCGTGCTCCCCTTGCTTCAGGAGTTCTCTCTTTAGAATAAGAAAGAAGACTTTTCCTCCTGTTTTCATTTTACCTAGAAAGTATAAAGGGGGCATGCAGATGTGCTTTTCTGATGACCTTGCCAATAAGAAGCCTGTGCAGGCGAGGGGCAGCTTTATCAAAGCTTTTGGGATCTCTTTATCCCTAAATAAGCAGAATGCAGCTAGGATAAAAGAGAAAGATATTTGGGCAGGCTCCAGCAGCCTGAATAACTTGGTTGTCAGCTGTACTGTGTGATGGGGAAAAGAAGGGCTAGAGGCTCCCTGTTGGCCTTGCTTGCTGCAGTCCTGGACCAAGCGCTTAGCACCAGTTCTGCTGTGTCCCAGGTGCTGCAGCAGCTCACCCTGACCTGCTTGCTCTCAACATGCAGAAGTTCCTGTGTCCTTCTGGGGCTGTAAACCCACAAAGCCCTGCACAAAAACAGAGAGAAGAGTTCTCCCTCTGGCACAGAGACACAGCTCTGGGAAGCTGCTTGGCAGCCTGTCCCTCTTCCCTGGGTGACACCAGGGGCGCAGCAAGAATGCTGATTTCCCCATGCTAATTAGCTGGGGCAGCCTGGGCTCAGCGGCTGCAGACAATGGTGTTCTTGTGAATGAGACCAGTGCACGCAAATGCACTTTTCTCAGCACATGAGATAACTCAGCAGCCTTTGTAAAGCAAGAGCCAAGTGCCCCTCCTGGGCTGGAAGCCTGTTATCAGCACCACAGGGCTGGGGGGGACCAGCAGCTTCCTTGCTAGGCTTGATATCATTTGGAAGAATCGGAAGGGCTTCTGTTTTGCTTGGTGGTGTTAAGAATCTTTGACTTACCTGTCCATCAATAGATCTGTCTGTGATGATCCAGAACAAGGTTACTCGGAAGAGAACATTCACCCAGACCCACCAGGCAGGAGCAGACCCTCGGGTTTCAGCTAAAGCAGCCTAAAAGTGCTCCAATTATATGTACAGATATAAAAGAGGATTATCTGTGGGGAAAGTACCTGCTGCCACATAGACAGATGCCCAAAGGAAAAAACAGAAAACACATTCATCCTCTTTTTTTCCATCTACTCCCATACATATATATAAAAGAAGTCTCCCTAATTGCTCACAGGTGGGCTGCTGGTTGAGTGTGGAGGAGCAAGGACCCAGTAGCAGCTTTGTTTGGTCTCGTCTGTGGCTCTTCCTTCCTTCTATCTATCTATCTATCTATCTATCTATCTATCTATCTATCTATCTATCTATATCTATCTCTTCCCTACTTCTTTTGATTTTGCTTCCTGTTTCAGCATGCTTATTCTTCTTTAGAGATGGAGAGGGAGGGAGAGAGGCTCCTTTGAGAAGTCTGTTTAAATGAACCACTGTGGGAGGCCAACTATTCTTTATAGTCCATCAAGCCCAAGGAGAAGCGACTGCCAGAATATTAAGCTGCGTGCTGAATGGGGACTGCAAAGAGCAGCCCTTACGGCCCTCTCAGGAGGGGATGAGGACACTCTTGTCCAGAATTTGATCCCACTCTGAAGTCAGAAGCCTAAACTTTCAAAGATGACTTCAAACAGTTGTTCTGGGCCGTGTAAAAGCATAACAGATGCACGCTTCAGGTTTGCTTACACTGTGGCGCAGCATCTACATTTGGATTTGCATTAGATTTTAGCAAGCTGCAAGTGCGTTTCCATGTCTAGCTCAACTCTGGCAAGAGCCTGGTCACTTTCACTCTGGCAGAATGCACGCATCTTGGCTGCTTCATGCTTTTTCTCAGTAGAACACAAGTGCTAACCAAAGTGGTAGGAACAGGTCTGTGCATCACCTTACCCTTCAGGCAAAAGGAGCCTCATCAGCCTCAGCTTCACTGTCAAACCCCCGTGCTGGGCTAGCCTGTGTGCTGTCCTTCTGCCCTACGTATTATCACTCTCAAAGAGAAGGAGGAAATCTTGTCTGCGTCTCTCTCGTTATCTTTCTTGTCTGACTGCCTTTGTGCCTCTCCCTCCCATGTTTCTGCAGAGATAAATCAAAGGCTAAGCATGTCTTTGTGCAGCACAGGCACCACAGCAAGGCTTGGCTTGTGCAGCCTCTTAGGGCCAGTGCCTGGCGTGCTGCTGCTGCAGAATAAGCGAATGTAATAACCTGTGTTAATATTTTAACCTGTGTTAAGTCTTTTTTTGTGGTTTTTTTTGTTTGTTTGTTTGTTTTTTGTTTTGGTCTGTTCTAGAAGCAGCTGGTCACCAATTACTTTCATTCCAATATTATTATCATATCACTTGTTTCCAGCTAGTTGGAGCTATGCTGAAGAGCATAGCAAAAATGACATCTCCCTTCAGTATGTAAAATAAATGAATCCACAAATCCAGAAACAAAAGTTTTCGATAAAAGGTTCTACCATGTTTCTGGAGCTCCTTCCATACATAGAATCACAGCACGGTTGGGTTGGAAGGAAGCTCACAGCCCATCCCAGTCTCAACCCCTGCTGTAGGCTGCATGTTGCCCACCAGACCAAGCTGCTGAGTGCAAGCAGCAGTATAAATGTATTCACAGTCACTTGCCATGTGACTTTTGCAGTGTTCCAGAAACAAGGTGTCTACAGGCAGCAGCAGTACTGCAGGAGTTAAGCAGCTCAGGCTCCTAGAAAAATGCCCCGTAAACCCCATAAATGCTCTTTTTTCTGACTGCTGCTCCGCTACCCCTTGCATTTCTCTTCCCTGCTGACTCATGGTGTCAGGCCCTTTGTTGCTGCCTGCTTTTCATCTCTTTAGCCCTGCCTGCTGGCAGGCAGCTCAGCACATATCCAGTTCGCATGGGGATCCCCTCCTGAATGCCAGTTTGTGTTCAGTCCTGTGCCTGTGAGCCCTGACACCAGCCCTGGGGTGGGACACGGCTGCTGCCATCAGAGCCTCCTGAGCACCAGGCTCTCTCTCCTGCACAGGCACGAGGACAGCCCTTGTACCCCACCACAATGCTTCAGGCAGCAAGTGGCAGATGCCCCAAGCATGTAGAGATACCTTGGTTATTGTGCAAAGGCAGGTAGATTTAGTGAATGCTGACACAGTTCCATTCTCCTAGAAACCACTTCCTTAAAGGTCAGCAATCCAAAATACCTTTGGCTGTCTTGATTTCTGCATCTGAGCCACTCACAGCAGCAGCGCTGGTCACATGCCTGTAAGAAAGGAGCCTGATGATGGAAAATGAGGCTGTAAGGGCTTATCCCCACAGACTTTAATGTCTCTGCTTTGCCCCACCCATGGATCCAGCTCAGCTACTTTATGATAAATGTTCTTGGAGGCTATTTCACTTGCCTTAGTCTCTTGAGAGGTATTCGCTGGCATTAATTCTGATGGATTCTTGCGAACTAATGCTGGGACGTGTCTTTACACTGCCACAATCCATCCCCGAGGGCCTTCTTTAGCAGCCAGAGCCTGGGATGTTGAGTGCACAGAAAGAAAATCACCTGCAGCGGCAAGTGAAACAGAGCTGTGGCTGCAGCAAAGTAAACAAAGCCACCGGGCCAAGCTGAGTTCCACACAGCAGCCCAGAAACACGGAGAGCTCCACAGTTGCATGTGGAGCCACCAGGCAGCTCAGCAGGGCAAATGGCCAGTGTGAGCCTCCTGCCATCCTCAGCTTCCCAGCTCAAGTTCAGTGACCACTGTCCACTGCTGGAGATTTGCTTATAGGGTGAGCTAGCAAGTTAATGTAAAGCCTCTGGGAGTTTAACCACCGGACCAGAAACTGCATCTGTAGAGAATGCCAGGTTAAATTCAAAAGCAGCCCGAGCCTAAAAGATGCTAGATTATACAAAAAAAAAGGGAGATGTGCTTGCCGAACACTGTTGTGCCTATACGAGGAGAAGGAAGACACAGTCATTATATTACAAGAGGATGATGAGAACTATGTGCGCAGATTAAGTGGCTTGGTGGTGACATGTGAGCCATTGACAGCTCACATGCAAGGACTCAAAGCAAGGGCATAGTGTTGTTCTCTAATGGTTGCAAAGACTCTGAGGACACTGCAGAGCAAGAGAAAGCAGCCAGAAGGTTGGTCTTGACGCCTTCCGTTCCTTTCCTCTCAGACTGCAGATGGGAACTTTCCTGTTCTTGCAAACCTATGCCCATCACAACAGTGTTCAGCTATTGCTTGAAATTTTCTTGTGCTGGCAACTCAACTGTTCCAGTTTCCTAAAAAGTCTTTGCGATGCAGATGAAGTCTGAGCCCTGGGCAGGACAGAAGATACAAAATATTAGGTGAAAGCCATCTTCGCTTGCAGCTAGCAATACGGTGAGGATAGGGGCGTCTCATATCAGCTCAGATTGGCGGATCATGCACAATCAAGCTGCAAGTGCTGCCTACTATCGAATGAGTCAGGATGGAATGAGAGGTTATTCAAGGAAGATGTTTTGACTCCGAAATGAATACATGCAGCTAAGGCCTCTCTGTTTTCTGCTCACGTGCACATGAGTGTATGCCAAGAGTTAGAGTGAGCCATGAGGACACAAACAGAAGCTAGGTGGTAAGGTATTTTGAGAGGATGAGTATTAAAAATGAACAGAGTCAAGCACTGTGCTTTTTCCAACGATGTTTATTTCTTTTCTGTAGCTCGCTGACACAGCTGGATCTGGCAATGGAGCAGACTTTTTTTTCCATAAAGTGTCTATGTGTCATTAGATCAAGGCTAACACTGTTGTTAAAGGCATTTAGAAAGGGCAGCAGCAGAAGCAATGAGAGGTGTGGGCAGCAGGCTGTACCGCCATACAGAATGGGCAGGGAGCACCTTTCTTCCCACAGCTGCAGTGGAGTCAGGGTGCAGAGACACATATAATCCTTTTTGTGTCTTGTACCAGACAAACACAGCATCATGGAACACAATCTGCAGTTCAAAATGGGTGGAGAAGAGGACATGGAGAGTGATTGCAGCCTGCTTTTCAGGAAGCTGTGTGCCTGGAAGTGCAGCTGCCTGTGGCAGTGAGCAGCCCGATGAGGAACCAGGCTGGCAGAAGCGAGGCACAAGCTCCTGAGAGGCATTTGCTTGCTGAAGGGAACCACAATTTTCAGGATGCATCGACGGGGACAGACCTTGTAGCCAGAGCTGCTCCGTTGGTTTTGGAATAGAATTCAAGTATCTAAAGTACCGTGAGAAAAGCTGCCTATCTATGGTCTCCCAGGAGGTGATCAGCGTGGTGCTCACCAGGTTACGCTTCCTCCCCAGGGTGCTTTCTTGGTGGCTTGCCATCCAGCCCAACTGCAGATAGCAACAACTCAAATTACGCTTCTCTTCTAAAGGCAGATTGGAAGAGAACTTTCTCCCAGTCACTCTGCTGCTTGCGGTTCCCCCCTCTCCCAGCCTCCAGCCCAGGTCCCACCACCCTATGTCGCCCAGAGGCTGGGCCATGGGGACAGGAGGATGGCATGCATGCAGCATCACTCTCTTTTGCTTTGTTTCATCCAACCATAGATCTTCCAGTGCCTGAATGCTTCTCTGTCAAAGTGGTTCCTTTCTCCCAAGCAATCAGCACAGCAGCAGCTGACCCAGAGGTCTTGGCAGTGCAGGGTGTCTCCTGCACCCCAGTTTGCAGCTGGGACCTTTGCTCAGTCCTATGGACTAAGAAAGGCTTCAGAAAGGCAAGCTGGCTCCTGCAGCCAGCACCATGCCCTGGTCTTGGCCAGTTACTGTACAAAATGGACAACACACATATGTTATTTACAGACTGTTTTTCACATGATGGAACAGCTCTTGGCTCGGTCTTTCCTGATCTCCGTGTCATTCAGTAAGTTCGTCCTGCTGGGCATCTGTGATGCCCGCTTCAGTCCCCGTTTGGAGTTGGAGCGCTTCAAGTTCTTGTGTATCCTATTGACCGAGGCGAGTGTGGTGACGTGGAAGACATCCCGCACGCTGTCCTCCGACACCTTGGAGGAGCACTCGGCGTAGGCCACTGCCCCAATCTGCCGTGCCAGCGCACTGCCCTGAGACCCAGAGATTGGGGAAGGAAGGAGGAGTGAGGTTAGGACAGAGCACCCCGCAGCAGCATCCTTCACTCCAGGTCTGCAGCAAGGTGCAGCATCAGAGCCTGCGTCCCTGTGCTGGTGACTGCAGCAGTTCCCAGGCTGTGGCTTTGTCCCCACCCTAATACAGCATCCAAGCGGGACAGTCCAGCTATGCCCAACAAGGAGGTGCAGAAACACACTCATCCTACTTTAGCCAGTCCAAGTTATTAAGCTGGGCATCTCCACCAGCTCTGGGGAAAGGCTTCCAGGCTGCAAACCAGGAGGTGGTTCAGCAGAGCACTGCCAATCTGTCACAGTGTGCCCAGGGCAGGGGAGAAGAGTGCTGCAAGCTCAGAGTACCTGAGCCAAGATCCAGTCAGCTTCAGACCAAGACCAGCGGGGGTCCTTTGCTGCTGAGCTAACTTATCTGAGGAGGTGCGGGAGAAAAGTCCCCAATCCCTGTCGGGATGAGCAGCTGCCAAAACCCACCTGCTCATGTGTCACTGGGATGAGGCGCTGCTTGGAAAGCTCCCTCAGCGTATTCAGGTCTGTCCGCATGTCCAGCTTGCAGCCCACCAACACGATCTTCGCATTGGGGCAGAACTCCTGAGTCTCCCCTTGCCACTGTAGCGAAGACAAGAGAGAGAAGGTGCACAGCTGTGCCAGAGGCTGTGTGACAATGGACAGCCTACGAAAGGGTCAAGGTTGGAGCAGCAAAGCCAATCATAGGGTCTCAGCACAATGGTTACCACATTGCACAATCCCTGAAGCCCATCAGCTGGGGTTCACCAGAGCTGCTCCCTGGAGCCGTAACAATATGTTGCCTTCGCCTCGGAAGCCTTCTGTGCGACGATTTTCCAAACTGGAGTCACAGCTGTTTGGAAGCCAATTAGCTCTTCCTTAACAACTGCCACAGGCAATGATAAAAATGGTTGGAGTGCCTCTCAGATTAACTTTTTGCTCACTTGGTCCAGATATACCCTGCAATTTGCTGTCTTCTGCAAGACTGAAGGAAGGGAAGAAGGCGGCCAGGGCGAGCATGCACTTTCTTCACTAGCAGTACCTTTCAGAGCTTCAAAAAAGCTTCAATATGCAGTGAGGTGTCTGCAGTGGTAAGTACACCCATTGACCGGGGCTGGGGGAGACCTGCACAGCCCCAGCAGTGTGCCAGCACCCTGAGCACCCATTTAGTGCTTCTGGAGCAGCAAGCAGATGACAAATAGAGATCCCCACTGGCTGAAGATGTCTCTTGGAACTAGCAGTTCCTGCCACGCTGGCTGACAGTTAGGCATATACCCCTGGCAATTAGAAGGGGAAGAAAACCCAACCCACAGCCCAGTTTCCATAACCTAGTGGGGAAAGGAAGCGCCAGCGATGACAGAAGTTTCACTGAATATCAGATCAAAGCAACTGCAAAATGTGGGAAAAAATGGTGTTTTCCAGCAGGAGATGTGCTCCAGTCTCTGTCCTACAGACCCCTTTCCTGCTGCGGAAGTTGTCTACCAGGACTCCCACGTGCCCCCCTCTGCACCAGCAGCAGCCATACAAGGAGGATGCTGCAGTTTATTTGGAGCAGAAATCCAAACACCCTAATTTACCGAAAGGATGAAAATCCCTGCCAAGATGGAGCTATAGGGCCTGTTTTCTGCAGTATGACCCACTTCTCCCATGCCTGACAACATGTGGGGAGCCCAAGGTTTGCAGAACCATCAAGCCTTGTCACAACAGAGGTGCTCGCTTTGTGGAAAATTAAAAGCTGCTTGCATCCTTTTGGGTGGCTCCTTCCCTTCAACTGTACATGCTGTGAAGACAAGCCAGGCAGCAGAAGGACAGTAATAATAAAGATTTCCTCTGCTGAATTAGCATCTTTGCCTACAGCTTGAATAGAGAATGTTATTCTCCTTACTTGCCTGGTATCAGTAGAAGCTAAAACCTATTTCAACTTCATGGTATCTTAGGAATGTGCCTTACCTCCATAGGCTGTAAGCCTGCACCAAAGGAAACAAGGCATCTGCTCAGAGGCACTTAAGAAATACCCTGTGACACAAGGATTAAAAGTTGCTGTATCAAACAGACACTGCTAACAGCACTGGAAGCATCTGTGAGGCCACACAGGAAAGAGCTTGCAGTGAGCAAAGCAGGCTCACACGAGGAGCATGCAGGCAGACATCGATAAAGCCCAACCCCAGATAATTATTGGTGGGCTTGCATCTCATTAAGGTACAAGAGATTTGCTTGTGTTATCACCCTGTTATCATGAGCAGCAGATGCTTCCAATCCCCATGAAAGACTTCTGCCCCCTGAGCTGGGTGCTGGGAGCTGTCTTGGAGCCCAACCCCAAGCCCCTGACTGAGCTATCCGGAGGGTTTTTGTCCTCTTGCCAGGACACTGGAGCCCCAGGGCTTCCTCTCAGTGCTGACATGAGAGACATGACAGATGCCCTCCATCCCTCCCTGTACCCATGTTTGCATGTGTGCACATAGGCAGACTCTACAGGAGCAGTGCATACTGCAGTGAGCTGCATCACTCATGGTGCTCCTTGCAGACAAAGAAATACCTTGCTTTCGGCTAAAGACTATGGGCAACTGCTGCAGGCAAACTCCAGCCAAGGGAGCTTTTGGGCTTGGTGGCAGCAGTGGAGGACGCAGGGCTCCAGCCCAGCCCAGACACCCTGGGCACTCACCTTCTTGAGCACACTGTCCAAGGTTTCTGGGCGGCTGATATCAAAGCAGATGAGCACGGCATCTGAGTCCGGGTATGCCAACGGACGGACATTATCATAATAGGCTGAGCCTGCAGAGAGAAAAGCAGTCAGCAGAAAGTCTCATCTATGGGCTGCTTGCTACCTGGTGGGGCAGGTGAGGAGCCTCAGCCCTCTGTAAGTCCATAGTTCCAGCAAGAATTGGGACACGGCCACATGTGCGCATCTGGCAAGCAAGAGGTGGCTAACTATGCTGTTGGGCATGCTGGATATCTACAGGATGGGGAGCTTGGAAGGGCTGCAGTGCTTGCACATGAATCCATCACTTGTCATGCAGTTGCTGTACTCCTAACAGTTGGAAGGTGTAGTTGAGAGAAGGCAGGCCATGAGCAGGGCTACTGCTATTTTTCAATCTTTTCAATATCTTTTTACAGAGGAGCTTGCTCACAACAATTGTGAGAATTTAAGATAGGTGAAAAAAGAACTTTCTTCTGCTCTGGATTTATGCTGGAAAATGTCAGACAGATTCTTTTTGTTTGCTTGTGCATAAAAGATGTGCAAGGATTTGGTGAACAAGCTCTGAATTGCAGGAAATGATGCTGCAATTCTGCAGGATTTCTCAGGGAGCAGACTAAAGCCCGGGTGGAATCCTGCACAGCTCTGCCATGTACACACATGCACGTCTGTGCATACAACCCCTCAGTGTGAATTTCAGATGTTAAAGCCATCATCCCGTAACGTTTTTGTTTGAAGTGTATTCTGTACGAAATAGTAAATGCCTCACTAAACAGTAATGGAGCAATCAGCTCGTTGCTGCTTAAAAACACTTGTTTCAGTTTTGTATTTGGCTTCTCAATGGCCTAAACTTCCTGGAGGGGTGAGAAGCAGCTGTTTATTTGTGAAAAAGGGAAGCAGAGACACCGTCCCTTGTTGGGTCTGCCTCCTCGGAAGCAGGATGGGGCACCAGGGATGCTCCACACCACTCACAGAGCAGGCATGCCAGCACCCCATGTACGTTTGGGTTCACAGCAAAGCCAGCTGCAGGGACGTTCTGCTGCTGCAGTCCCCGCAGCCACAAGTGAGGAAAAATACAGCACAGTTTTTTGTCCCTGCAAAGTCACTGGAATGAGAAGCATCTGGCATCCAGCATGGCAGAAACAGACTGCGACCTCTTTGTAGAGGGAAAGTCATGCTTTGTGCATGGAGTCAGTGCCTCGGGTGCCTGGACCAGCATGGGGACAGAGGGTGCAAGCTGGGGCACAGCAAACCCTGGAGGTCTCTGACCCTGCTTCAGGCTAAGGATGCTTCACCTTCTGACGGGCAGAGCTGGCCCCATGAGCAGTCCCATCTTGCGACTGACTCAGTGCTTTTGTTGGCAGCACCAACCTCTGCAGCACTAAGCTGCCCTTCAGACAAAGCTTGTATTCTCATTCCAGATGCAGGTTTGCCCAAAGGGATTCAAGATCCGGCACTGATCTGCATGCTCAGATGTGTCAGACCCTTTATCAGAACCGTGTCCTTCCCATGCACAGCTGCCCCAGGCAGGGACCTCTGTCCGAGGTGGGAGGGAAGCATTTCCATGCACATCCTCTCCCAGTTGCTCCTCCACTTCACATAAATATTGCAGATAAATCTGACCTCCTCCCAGCCCAGGAATGCTCCTTTTGTAGAGATTGGTTTTGGCTCCTTTCAGCTCAGACATTGCTACGGCAAACTGTATCGTAGCAACCTGCTGCTTTCTTCAGCACGTCACAGACTGCACTGGCAGAGAGCACACAGTGCAGCAGGGCTGCCCGCACGGTTGGTCACCACCCATCCCACAAACCCCCAGCCTGGTGTCAGGACGCAGCTGGGCAGCTGCTGGAGATGGCAAGAGGAGGAGAAGGAAGAACTGCCCCAGGTCAAGAGCGTCATTTTGTTAATGACATCAAAATTGCCTCTGTATGCTCTAACTTTCTACTCCCAGCTCCAAGGGACAGGAATGACCCCAGCCCCATTGGTAGCTCTGCTCACCGCCAGCTGATCAACACCAGCATTTTCCTGAAGTCCCTTCCCCACTCTAGGAGACCAATGGGAACCAATGGCTGGCACAGTCAGGGTGCCCAGCAGTGCTGTGCTCCAGACTTACATCAGCCCCAGCTTTCTCTCTGCTGAATCAGGATATTCTCTTTGGTTGATCATTCTAATTTTTGAATCTGTTACTTTTTGATGAGTACTAAACACAAACGCTCCAGTTCCCTCAGCTTCAGATCTCTGGTTTTGTGGGTTCTGAGTGCTCAGTACCTTTCAGCCATTCCTGCAAGGCACCCTAGAGCCCCACACACTGGCACCTCCAAGCACACACGCACCCAAGACTTGCATGTCTGCACATCCAGCCTTCCTGTTCTTCATGAATTGTTCTCGAACTTGGCACTCAGGTCTGCAAGAAACAGGACCTACGTGCATCTGTTTGTGATTAAAGAGAGAAAACTGGAGCAAGCCGGATGCCAAAAGCAGATTTAAAATAAAATCCACATGGTTGTTGCCTGAAATTCAGAGGTTGGTACAGCGGTCTGGCACTGGGACACAGTGACGCTGCTCTCAAGCAGGGGATCAAGCTCTGACCCAAAACTCCTGACCCATCACCACATGCTTTCCCCACGGCAGTGCTTCAGGCACGTTAATACTACGTAAAGTGATAGTGAATGTGAAGGCTTTCATGATTACTAGCTCCTCTGCTGGGGCAGATCATCATTAAAGTGCTAATAGTATATTTTATTTATATCATGCCTTTAAGTCTGAAAAAAAGGTGCAGGAAGCTGTCACCATGGATGGGGACAGCAATGGACAGGGGGCACCTGTAGATTCCCCTACCCTGGTGCAAGCAGCACATCTGCACGAGAAAGGCCCTGTCCTGTGGAACAGCTCAGCTATTATCTGCTCACAGAAGCAAAGCATAAAAATGCTGGATTGAAAATCTGATGGTGAATGGGAAAGACAGAAGTGGCAGCTGTCCCAGACACCCTGTGCAAGGAAAGAGCCCAGTCCCCACGGTAAGCCCGCAAAAATCTCAGCTGCTTCTCCAAGAAAGCAAGGATGCTTCAGAGCTAGCATTTCCTCCGCAGATGTAATGAGGGGGCACAGAGTCACCCAAAGTATTACCACACTGGTAGTGAAGGGGAAATAAGCCCAGAGGAACACTGACGGTTTGCAGTAGAGGTCAAAAAAGGAATTCAGCCTCAGGGAACATTTGAGAGCATCAGCTAAACAGCCCCAAGGGTCAAGCCCCATCCCTTTGTCCTCCTGGGGGCAGACTATGAAAGAAATTGTTATTCTGTGGTCCCTGTACTCAACTCAGCTTGACCATAGGGAACTTGTGGAAGCAGGCAGGACGTGGGTTTGTCACAAGAGCTCCCTGGTGGAAGATGGGACACGATGCGGCTTCATGAGGTGGCCAAGCACAGAACATGGACCCTGTGTGGGGCAGCCAAATCCCCATCGCCCCCTCATCAGACACCACAAACCCTCCGGAACACCTGCAGCAAGTGGCCTGCCCCAATAAAGTGTTTCTCGGGGCCCATCACTTGCACACAAGGACCCACGAGCATGGTTTCTTGCCTTGGGACATCTGGAGTGCCTTTGCAAGAGCAGCATTTGAAGAGCAATGGCTCTGTGTGCCTGATATACAACAGACCAGGATATACAAACACCCTTCTTGTTCCCTGTATCATTAATGCTGTTGGGCTTTATAAACAGGTGGCCTGGAAATTAATGGACTTGGCTTCCCAGGCTGAAACAGTACACACTGAGGAGACAACGTGAATTCACAGACGAACTTCATTCTCCCAGTGTGAAATTGGACCCTCTCTCCTGAAAGTAAGACAGCGGCTGGTTCTGTTTGAGAACGGACGAAGTACAGCATGGTTCCTGAGCTGCCCACAGGTCCCTAAGCAGCAGGGCTCAATGGCCAATGGTCCCTGAGGATAATGCAGATCCCACTGATATTAAAAAAAAAAACACATTTCTGACACTAATACAGTGCTTGTTAGAGTCCAGTGCAGTGCGTGGGCAAGTGAAAGAGACAGGAATTTAAGCACTGGAGGCAAACTCCAAGATATAATGACAGCACTGACAGCACATGGTCTGAAGCCAGGATTCAACCACCTGGAGGTCAAGGTTCTGTATGCAGCAGCAATTAGTGACATTAGAGACTGAAGGGGGAGCAAAGCAGATCAAGAGAGACAAACAGCTGCGATCAGCTAAGGGTAGCATGGCAGGCTGATAAAGTGCCCTGCTATCCCTCACCGGAACTGAGGTCTCTCAAGCTGCAGCAGTAATGCAGCAAGGCGAGGCCAATGGTGGTTTCCCTCCAGGAGCATCCATTTCCATTATGGCCAGAGTTTTCACTGCTGCATCCCCTTCAGACTTCAGAAACCCCTCCAAGGGCACAAACAGAGATTCTGACCTCCTCACAAGCAAGTGAGGGCTGCAGAAGCTGGAGTATGGCCAAGACTCACAATGGGGGTTCCACAAGCAGCAGGACTGGGGTCAGCAGGTGAGCATGCCCTGGAACAAAGCCCTTCCTGACAGAGAGAAGGTGGCCCAAAGGGGAGATGAGGCATCCCACCCAAGTTGGAATCCTAGAATGGTTTGGGTCGGAAGGGAGCTTTAAGATCATCTAGTTCCAACCCCCCCTGCTATGGGCAGGGAAAGCTCCCTCCAGATCAGGTTGCTCAAAGCCCCATCCAGCCTGGCCTTGAGTGCTTCCAGGGAGAGGGCATCCACAACCTCAATGGGCAACCTGTTCCAGAGTCTCACCACCCTCACAGTGAAGAATTTCCATTTCCCCTTGTTCTGTCGCTACCTGCCCTTATAAAATGTTCCTTCACAGCTTTCCTGTAGGCCCCTTCCAGGTTCTGGAAGGCCACTATAATGTCTCCTCAGAGCCTTCTCTTCTCCAGGCTGAAGAGCCCCAGCTCTCTCAACCTGTCCCTCCAAGCCCTCTGATCATCTCTGTGGCCCTCCTCTGGACCTGCTCCAACAACTCCATGTCTTTCTTGTGCTGGGTGCTCCAGAACTGGACACAAAACTCCAGGGAGAGGGAGACAAAAAGCAGCAGAGGGAATGCCATAATGTAGTCCTCTGAGCCCCAGCACTGACACAGCATTTCTGATACTGGACTGTGACCTGTCTATTACTTGTGCAACATGACTGCAAAGCCCAGCAGTTCATGAAAGGAGCAAACTTTTCCATGACACGGAGCAAGCAATCATCTGTAAAGTGCATGACTGAAACAACAGCTAATCGGCTTGGACAATTAACCTCTGCTCCTAATTCTTGTGATGCACATTAAAAAACATCAGTAAACTGCTAAGCAGCCTAGCTGCCATGTCTCAGAACGGACACAATCAAGATGAAGGGAATGGTGTTTGCAGGGGCTGAGGTGGCATCCTGGGCTCCTCACGCTGATGACAGGGAGGCAGCTCCCTGTAGAAGCCTCTAATAGCAACCCTATGGCAGCACCACTGATCCCTTGAGGTGGGAGCACAGCCCTAGTACCTGGCTGGGGCTCTACACAAGGGTGCTAGCAATCACACCCATGGCATCCAACAAGGGAGGCAAACAGGAACCAGAAGTCCCTTCCAGGCACTTTTGCCACATCACAAGGGCAGCAGGCATTGCCTCAATCTGTTTGTCATCATTTTACTGGGTGTAACAAGGACTAGGAGTGGCAGCCAATTCCCACAGACCTCTGGCTTTGGGGAACATATCTGTGGGTTGAGTGAGCACAAGTTATCTTTATGCAATGCTACACATTTCCAGTTTGCTGTGCACAAGCAGCAGATTCCTCCCCGGCTGCTTGCCCACCAGATAAGGTTTCTCCCCACAGGGAAAGCTGGACCTGCACGTCTGTGAAGTTTAATTGCATACTAATCTAATCCATAGGATCTAGGGCAAGAGGAAAGCTGCACCCAGGTCTCTTCCGCAGGGTTGGTGGCAGGGCACCAACCAGCTCCTCTGGAGCTCTCCCTGCCACAAAGTACTCACAGGACCACCCTGAGGCAAGGTGAGGGACTCCTGGGTTCCAGGTGGGCAGATAGGCAAAGCCATCATGCTCAGAGGATGGGGTGAGAGTCCCCTCCTACAGGGATTTTTGGCAGTTGCTTTACATGATTGCCTGGCTAAGGAGCTGCTACTTGATGGGTGTCTGGGGCACAAGGGACACCCCCAAGGCATACTGCTCACTTCAGGGAGAGCAGCGGCCTCTGTACCATGCAGTGCCTACACCATGCCCAGCCTGATATACCCCAGGGACTCTGGTGTCCCATCCAGTCCTCTCCCATCATGTCAGGTCTCCCCAGATCCATCCTCCACCCACTCCAGGATAAGCATTTCTGCTGCAGCTCTTTCAACTTCTGTCTGACTGGTTCCTGACCTGCCTAAGAATGTGACCCAGCTACACATATTTTCAGCCTTAACTACATCTTTGTGCTGAGGCAGAAGACAAGTATGCTAGTTTGAGGCTCCCTGCCTCAACAGGGAGCACGGGAGGAGCTAATTTGGTATGGAAGGGGCAGCTCCACATTCTTCTCTGCTTCAGAGCACATGGGAAGAGGCAGCCATTGCAATCCCAGAGCTGCGAGCTGGGAATCCCCAGCCCCAGCATCAATGGAGATGCCGTTGCTAAACTTGGCCCCTTTCAGCTCTCTAATCTCATCAACATTCCTGGGTAGTTCCCCTAATGAAGGGGCTGTTATCAGAGCTTATTGGTTCCCACACAGTCATACCAAGGCAGACTGTTTGCTGAGCACAGGCAAAGAGGGAGGCAGGGAGGGATTTGCATTTTACAATGTTATTCTTGTTTTGAAAGCGAATCTGCTTATGAGACACAAGTCCCTGCAAAAGGCTGGCAGCCATGCAACTCCCCTGCTGTGAGCTGCAGTGCAGAGCAGACAGCAGTGCTGCTGGACCAGCTTGGGTTCTGTGGGGGCAGAAAAGTCCTCTCCGGCAGCTTTGGAAGATGGAATTGAGCACACACATGGCTCAGTGCCAGTCCTGGGCGTTCCCATAAGCCACAAGCACAGACATCCCATAGCAGGCAGTTCTGCTCTACACCAGGGGATGCACCAGCAAAAAGTGCACCAGCTTACATGGGAAATTAAGCTGCTGCATTGCTGAGAAGCCAACTTGCCCGTTATGACTGCATGCCCTTCCCACTACTAAAGCACAGGAATGCAACTCGCTTGCACCATGTAAAGCACGATGAGTGGTCACAACATCAGCCAGCAGGCTGTGCAGAATGGAAACTCTTCCTTGTGGGTGTCACGCAGCAGCACAGAGTGTCCAGGAGGCACCCAGCCTTTTGGGAGCAGCCCTGACCAGCCAGCAGGCATTCCATCAGGATTCCCCACACCACTGCCATGAAGAGTAGTTGTTTCTGTGCCAAGCACATCTGACCAACTGGGGAATTGGCCAAAATGGGAACAGAAAGAGCAGCAAAACAGGACATCCTACACTGAGAAGCAGAGCACAGCAGCTGCCCCATCTCCTCCGCACCTTGCTCTCGCATACAAAGATATCAAATTGTTTTTCAATTGAGGCTTTAGGTAATGGCACATAGTGGAAATGGAAGGATGGGACATCCCTACTGCACTGTAAAATGGCACCTGGAGTAATTTCAGCCTCGCACTGTGCATGGAAGCGTGACTGAGTTAAATAGGGACAAATCCAAAATGCAGGCAGTACTTACGGGTCAGGCTCATACCTGGCTCCCTTTTTTCCCTAACAGGCATCTGGATCAAAGGCATTTCAGTGAGCACAGAGGGGCTGTATTTGCCCCGTCTGAAGGACTACCAGTACTGGTAAGCCTCCAGTTGTCTTTCAACCTTGGAAAAACTAATCAAGGGTCACAAGACTCTTAAGGGAAATCCACGGTCCCAATACAATGTGGGAGCAGTTCAGTTCCCCATCACCCCTGCCCACAGTATGGCAGTGTTTCTCTAACTATATTTACTGCCTGTCTGCCATCTGCTAATATCATACGAGGGACCAATTCACACCTAAAGGCTGCATTTCCCAAGTTCCCCACAGCAGCTAGTGCTACATGTCCAGGGAGCAGACAACACCCCAACATGGGTAGGGATTACCGGCAGGAGCTAGCAGCAGCCGGGCAGGCTGCGACTCCTGCAGCAGGTTTTCCAGGGCAGCTGCCCTTCACTGGTGCCCATATCAGGATGATGCTCAGAGTGTCTGCAGAGCCACTCACCACTCTCACAGCTGACTTCACAGCAAGGAACTCAACAGTCCCTGTCCAGATTTGTTTGCTGATTTTTGGAGGAGACCTTCAGCTTCAATTACTTAACTAAGAGATGGAAAGCGTTTAAGATATAAAAGAGGGAAGCAGATTTCCAGCATCTCCCTTCCTGCTCCTGCTAGGATGAGTTTAACACTAACAAGCCCCTGCCCACAAAGCTGCTTAAAAGAGGCAGCAGGTAACGCAGAGACAAGGGAATGTGTACCCAGCACCTGTCATATGCATTATGAGGGCAATCAGCCACTCTCAATCCCTTCAGCTCAGCTGGTTCCATTTGCTATTGTGCAAAACTTTTTCTACCAAAAGCTGTTTACAAGCGTCTCCGAAGGGAAATACAGCAGCAGCTTGCAGTCTGTAGCTAAAAATGTCAGTGTGATTATTAGAAAAAATTGCTACATATTGCTTTGCAGGACTCTTTATTGACATACAGCTCTTGGGTATTTCAAATGAAAGCTGCAAAAGGAGGCAGTTTATCTGGAAGACTACGTACTGAACTCTATCTACAGCAAAGCTCTTAAAAAGGGAGAAAAAAATCAAAGTCCATTTCCTCTTGGCTGTAGAGATAAGCACTAGAGAAACTCATATCTTTTGTTGAAAAGAATAAAAATGAATGCATGACAACATCAGATGCAGGTATCAGGTGCATATACACAGATTTAAAGCCATCTTATCGTGTTATTTTCTTTTAACATTTTTAAGATCAAAGCCAAATATTCCAGAGGATTCCTAAAAAAAACCACACAGTGCACTAAGCGTGCTTCCACACACTCCAAAGGTGAAGTTTTTTCTCATCAAATGGAGACACTCAGAGCAAAGCTGCTGAGCATCAAACAGAAACAACACAACCAGTCCCTTCCCATCAGCTGCAGAAGTCCCCGGTTTGGAAACCCCCAGGGCTCACAACTCAGCAGGCAAAAGACCCCTGTTTGTTTCAGGACATAAAAATTTGCAAAAGCAAAGTCTGCCAGGTTGGGAAGCCTCCGGTAGAGGCTCAATAAGCATGTTACAATTTAAAGCTGGACCAAAAATCAGTAAAGCCACTACTCTAAATAGAGCTCTGTTGATCCTACAGCTGTAATCTGATGGATGTAAAATTATAGTGAGGAATTTGAGTGCACAAGACCTAAAACTGTCTAATGTCATGTTTTAATTTACTTTTGCTCTTGAGCACAAAGAAGACTCAAAAAATTATGGGGAAAGACCATCAGCAAGTCCGTTATGTATGTACACCACCAGAACTCAGCATTCAGTTCTACTATGCATACACAGCAGTCCAAAAAGGTTGTCAGAGGTAAATTAAAGGGTGCACATAACCTTTGCTAGATGCCAATATTTTTATTAGCTCTGCATCAAGCAGTTCACTTACAGCTTACGTCTCCCCAGAGAGGCAGCATGAAGTTTGAAATGGGTTTTGAAGGGCTGAGATGTGCCCAGGGCTCCCTGCAGCATCATAGCTGAGGATGCAGACGAAGAGGCAAAACCAAACCAAAACACGAAAAAACCGAAGCAGCCCAGAAACTCTCCTGCAGTGAGTGATGAAAGGACAGCATATTCCCACAGCACATTCCTCTCCAAGGTGAGGTCTCCCATCTCGGCTGCACCTTGCTTGCTTCCCCATTCCTTCCCAGCCTCATCTCAAGCCCCAGAACTGGTTTTGTTGGTGCTCTGCTGCATCTCATACGTGGTCAGGGCTGAGATGCACCGATACGCAGTCGGCACCTAAACGATGCGCAGAGTCAGCCCCGAGGCCGGGGGAGAGGAAGCCGCAAAATCCAGCGCAAAGACACCGAGAGGGGATTTCAGCGTTTGACGCCCGCTGCGGACCCCACAGAGGCCGCATCGAGACCCACCGCGTCCCTCCCAGAGCCCACCTGAGGTGTCCCACATGTTGAGCTCAGTGCGCTGCTTGTCGATCTCGAAGCTGGCCGTGTAGTTCTCGAAAACGGTGGGCACGTAGCTCTGGGTAGGGAGAAGGGAGGTGAGCCGCGCCGAGCCGAGCCGAGCCGCGCCGAGCCGCGCCGCGCNCCGCCGGCCGCCCCCCGCCGCCCCCCGCACACCTCCGGGTAGCAGTCCTTTGCGAAGACGTGGAGCAGTGCCGTCTTGCCGCACTGCGTGTCCCCTACCACCACGATCTTGCAACGAGCCAGGTGTCCCTCCATGGTGCGGAGCCGCGCCGGCAGCGCCGCCGCTTTACCGGGACCGACGCTCACAATGGCCGCGCCCCCGGTCCTGACGGCACCAACCGGAGCTGGAGCTGGGCAGGGCCACCCGGCCACCGCCGCCCCCGGCCGCCTCCCGGCCCCGGGAACGGCTGCCCGCCCCTCGCCGGGCCGCCTCCCTCCATTGATCGCCGGGATGCAGCGTGGGAAGCGGCTCTGGTGTTACCGGGAAGCCCACGCCAGGCTTCGTCACCTCTTTCTTCTGATCCAGATTCCTTCCGCTGCGCATCCCGTCCATCTGCCTACCCACCTCTCCCTCCAGCATTCAGCAACAATAAAAATTTGTGTTTTTTTTCCCCACACGTAAAATCTGGCAGGCAAAGGGGGCCCAATCCGTGCCCAGGTTGGTGCTGGGCATCGCAGATGTCAAAGATTGCGCTGCCAAGGAGGTGAAGGTAGGGCATCACTTCGGGCCAGGTGGGTGAGGAACAAGAACGGCCAGTGGTTTGTCATGCCTCTAGCAGCAGCAGTGTCCAGCTTCCCACCTGGGCCTTCTGGCTCTGTCACTGGTAAAGAACTACGACTTGTTCCTATGCAGAATTTCAGCAAAAATAGGAGCACACAGCATTTTAGCTGGCTCTACACAAGTCTTAAAAATCATGTATCTCTGATGCACACAGCCTCGTTACACAGGCAAAGACAGGAGGCTTTTCATCTGCCCAAGAGCACTGGCTGCACAGCAGCAATCGGTTCTGCTTTCCGTTTCTCCCTGGTTATGAACAATGCAAATTGCAGGCAGTGTTTTTAATTAGCAAAATAATTAAAAAGGAAAGGTTCCTTTCCTGCTGATACACACCATACTGCAGAAAGATTTACTGTAACAGCAAACCTTCATTTGTCAGAGACAAACCATCTGTCACAAAATATAGTAAAAATAGAGACAACGAGACAAAGCAGGTCTGGGGAAGTGGAAATTAAAATGTTTTGGCAGGAAAAGCTGGTTTATTAATGGACTGAGGCAGCAGTTTGTTTTTGTGGAAATTGCAGCCATTTTTCATATAAATATCAGCGCTGTGCGTGGGGATGAGTACAGCCCAGATACACACTGCCACACCAGCACCCAGTGCTCATGAGCACTGCTCTGCTCTCTGCTGTACTTCAATAGGAATGTATCTCAGTAGGAATTCATCTTTTTGCTTCCAAGAGTTCTCTGGGATCCTGCACTGGATGAAGAAAAGCTTCTTCTGCATTGAATATTAGAGACTTTGCAACTCCCCACAACTGCATTTGCCTTCCCCTGCAGAGGGTGTGCAGCTGAGGGCACCTTTTGCTCAGAGCCACATGGGGCAGTGGCACCGCTGTCCCATTTGGTGCAACTGCACCTTTTGGCAAGCAGCACTTGCAAAATATATAATAGGCACTTTTCAGAGTGGGCTGCAGGGAGAGATGTGCTGTGACTGTCACCATTGCTGGGGAGGCAGCAGATGGCTCCAGCACATTTGTTCCTGAAAATGCTCCTCCAGTGGCTGCGTTCTGTCTTGCCAATCCGTGCTCTCCTTGTTTCACACCATGACACTTTCTGTATTTTCATGCTGTGCATTGTTACTTCATACACATCTTTTCTGTGCCGTTTGTCTCAGCCTGCAACATCTTGTTTCCACTGTGGAATTTTCCCTGGTGAGACTCTAACCTGGAGCAGAAAGAAGGGACTTTAATTTTTCATCAGCTCTATTTTTGAGTGTCTTGTTTTGTTTTGTTTTGACCTGACAAACGTGAAAGAGCTTGAAACTTGCCAGGCAAAACTGCAGAATATCTCTCACTGTTAACAGTCGGCAGCTAAACCAGTCGGTCCTGAATGGTGGTGTGCCATATGACAGTTCCTCCTGGAAGTTGAAGAGGTGGAGAAGCACAGAGTTCGAACACGCAGAGCAAAAGACACAAATCAACAGCAATTAGAAAGGTTAAGAGAAAGGGGAAAAAAAATGCCAACCAAACCTCTTTCATGTGTCCAGCCTGTTTACATTCTGAACTAGAATAATGCTAATCTGAGTCACTGTTGGCACTAATGAAGTTTGCACCTCTGGGTGAGCGATTTAATTTATCTCAGCAAGCCAGAACTCATTATAGCAGTTCACAAATGCTATCAGATGAAAGCAGCACCCTTCAGCAACCTCAGGGATTAAAGCAAGGAGGCATTCAACCGACAAGGCTGCTGCTGGAAAGATTGCAGTTGGAGCATGTGTGCTACAGTTGGAGGAGACATAATACCTCGATGATTGCTGCAGATTTCCCTGTATCGAGGGGGTGACCTTGGGCTCCCTTCACACTCCTGTGGAAGTGAGCAGCCCCGTTCCCAGCACACTGGCCAAATAATGGTACTCTGGTGGGAGCACAGCATGTGGATGCGCTAAGCCTGTAATTTTAAGACTGTAACTGTTGGTACTGACATCGCTGCAAGGTTGGAGTGCAGAAGGATCCTCACGCTGCTGGCTGTCTGCAGGGCCCACAGCAGAGGACACAGAGGGGTGTTGATCTGTTCACTCATGGGAAGGCACCTTGCATGGACCTGGTGCTTCCTCAGCCTCTCCAGTGCATGGAGCAGACACAGCTCGGTGCAGAAAGCAATACCACTGTGCTGTGAGCATTCTCTCAGCCTGCTGTCACTCTGTGGATTGAAGTGATATTCACTCTGCCTTGGTTGTTGCTTGACGATTGCCTCCATTGTCTCCGTGATCAAAACAGCAGCATGGGGTGGTGGCTGTGAGTGGCAGGTTCGTCTAGAGGGTGGGAGCAGATCTATTCCACCTACTGTGCCACTGTCACATCTCTGTGTCCCTGGGATGAAGGCGTGAATGCAATCCAGCAGGCACAGCACTGCCAGCAAGAACAATGAGGCTGAGAGATCTCATCTGTGGCTGCTGCTTTGTGCATCTCAATGCACAGCAGGCACCGGTGAAGGGAAGGCAGAACAGAGGCAGGAGGAGCCTCTGGGCGTCCCTACACACTCGGATAAATGCATCAGTGTCAGCAGTTCCAGGATGGCAAAACATACAGCCCAGAAGATGTCACCTTGGGTTCCAACATCCTATTGGGTCTGCTTGCAGCCTCCAGCCTCTTTCCTAGACCAGGGGGTGTGGAGAAACACGGGAAGATGATCTGCACTGGTCAGGACCCTGGCAGAAACAGAAAACCTCTGCTCTGAGCTCTTTGCTTATGGCTGGGCTTGGAGATGACTTCCATGGGGTCTCCAGCATGCTCGCTCTGAGAGGAATGGTTTTGGCTCTCTATCCTGGTGCCATCGCTGCAGGGTTCCTACTGGTTGCATTATCTCCTGTGCGGTTCCTGCATGTGAGAGCAAAGGAGAGGGATTTTTAGAGCCCTGTGTGAAAAGAAAGGGAGGTAGAACAAAGAGGCATTCCCACCCTGCTCACCTGCTGTCAGGGGTGAGGGGAGGCAGAGGGAGGCTGTTGGAAAGTTCAGGGTGATGTGCAGGACTACTGAAACACTCACCATTTGGCAGGAATTTGAAGGGAACAGCTTCCTACATGCCCAGCGCCTGTCTCCAGCTGTAAACTGCAAATCAGTGCCATCCAGAAGCACCTGCATTTGAAAAGCTTGCTGAAAAAAAAAACAGAGTGGAGGAGGGAACACCAATTCCACCAGGAAAAATTGCTAATTTCAGCTAATGCATCCCTTCAGCAAACCACACAAGCATCCTCTCCCATGGTGGCCAGTGCCATGCTGTGCTTGGACCACAACTCTGCAAGTGCAGAGCTTTACAGCCAGCTCCTGCAAACAGAACAGTGAATGCCCAGAGCTCCCCCACTACATCTGCAGCTTACATTACACACAGTGGGAAGACTACCACAGCTGAACACTAAGATAACTAAGTAAGATTTGCAGGGAAAACATGATTGAACCGAGCTGATAAAGGAAAGATTGACTCAGAAGCACAAAAGAGACAAAGGCAGCAAAGCCCACACCAAGCAGATGTGCTCTTATGCAAAAATGTCTTTATCTGCTTTACAGCTGCGCACAACTAGAGCAGCTTAGCAGAAGAGGAGCCTGTCTCCCAAACCCCACTGACTTCATCCAGCACTGAGTTTCTTGGAGGCTTCCCCTTATCTCATGCACCTCTGTAGGCTTGTAAGAGCTTTCTTATGGACAGCATTTTTCATCCACCACGGGTGTCCTGACAACAGCAAAAATAAGTTACTGGGAGGACAAATGCTATGAAAGCTTCTAAGAAGAATACAGGAAGAGCAGTGAGAAGCAGGACTGTGCTTTGATCCCTTCTTCCTAACTTTGAGCACACGAGATGCTCAGCCACTATAAAGTCACATCTGTATTCCTCAGAGCCAAGCAATAGCAAACAAGAATGTAAATGTCCAAGCTGCTCTGAAGTCCTGGTGTGCAAACAGGCCACAGGCTTCTTCCTTGCTGTCACTGCAGCCATCCAAATACCCGTAAATATGCCATACAGAACCAGATGATTTGCAGCCTGCTCCAGACCTCTGGTCGTTTTCCTGCCTTTGTGCTCTGCTTCCTGAGGAGCCCCATCCTGCTGTCCCCCAGCCCCTCACAGCTCTGTGGCCACATCCATGCAGAACTGCTGCTGCCTTCTGTCAGCAGCTGCCTGAGGAGCTGGATGGCTGTTACAAACAAAGCCCCTGGAACTGCTGGGGTTTGTTCATCTGCCATCAGGCCAAAACCTTACATTAAATGCTGTCAGCAGTGTTGGGAGTGCCCTGCCCAAAGCAGGCCTTGTGCCTTGCTTGGTTAGGGAATTCCAGATGGCACTGGAGTAACAGTGAAACTTCTAACGTGCGTGTTTCTGTCATCCTTGAGATGGATTTTGTTTTCCTCTTTTTGGGGTGGATGTTTCTCTTCGTCAGTGGCTGCTTGACTTGCAGGTTTGAGCCTTCACCCTAGAGCTGCAGTGTGCTGGGAGCATGAAGATGTTCTCCCCTGACTATTGTGGAGAGGCTCTGACTACGCACGGCACAAACCTGCACTGCAGCAGCAAGCTGGGCAGCTGGGCAAGGATTCTGAACAGCATTTCACAGAGTTGGTTGCTGCCTGCTGATAGATGCTTCATGAGCAGGAGGAGGGGTCAGATACATGGATCCATCCATGCATGCAGCCGCATTTATTTGTCTGCAGTTAGGGGACCGGAGGAGGACTCCTCCCTCTTGTCTGGGAGGCAGCCCGTGCCTCCTGTCCAGCGCTCAAAGCCATTACAGGGCTAAGAGTAGAGAGCTGTTACAGAACCACCCTGGAAGTGACCTCGGTGATTTATGATAAATTGTAGCAGTACTCATCGAGGCCACTACCCACCAAAGCAGCCATTCCAAACGTGGCTCCAGAAAGACGCACTTTGTTTGCTTGAAAGAAAACATTTAGCAGAAAGGAAGGGAAAAATAAGGTCGATGCAGAGGAGGCAGGCAGGGAGCTGAGACGAGGCTTACGCAGAGTTGCGGCTGCCGCAGCTCGAGGACCCAATTAGGATTTAATCCCCGCACCGCAGCGGCTGCACGGGCGTGGCTGGGACTTTGCTATCGACCCCGTGCACCGAGAGGGGCCGGGGTTGCGGCGGCAGCAGCAGCAGCAAAGGGCGGGGGAAGTGAATCGGAGCTGTAATACCGGGCTGCGAGAGGGCGGCTGGCATCGGGACTGGCGCCGGGACCGCGGGGACCACCTCACCATCCCAGCCGCAGCTCCGCCCCCGCTCCCGGCCCGCCCCCCCGGCCTCGCCCCGCTCTCTGCCTTTTCCCCGCCCGCCGCCGCTGGTGCCCCTTCCTCGCGGTCGCTGTCGTTTCGTTTTGCTTCGCCATGTCCTCCGAACCGACCCCGGTTTCCGCAGCAACCCCCTCCGAGCAATCCCCAGTCAAGGCGGCGAGCAGCGGGGAGGCCCCGGAGCATCGGGCGCTGGTGCTGACGGGTTTCGGTGGCTACGAGAAGGTGAAGGTGCAGACACGGCAGAGCCGCAGCCCCGGGCCCGGGGAGCTCTCGGTGCGCGTCCGTGCGTGCGGCCTCAACTTCGCCGACGTGATGATGCGGCAGGGGCTGTACGACCGCTTGCCGTCTCTGCCTTTTTGCCCCGGGATGGAGTGCGCCGGTACCGTGAGCGCCGTGGGCGAGGAGGTCCGCGACCGCCAGGTGAGCAGTGCCCCGGTTCGATTCGCAGCCGGTGCCCGCTGCGCTGTGGCCGCCCCTCCCCCATACCGGCGATGGGCGCTCCGGGCCCACGGGAATGGGATGGGAAGCTCCCGTTTCACGGCCCCGTTCCGGGCCGCAGGCGCGAGGTGGGGCTGTGCTTGGCTCCGTTCTGGCTGCTTTCGGACCCAACCCTCCCCCTATCGAAATCCTGTATGGGGCGGCGATAGCGTCCCTGCTGGTCTGTCCTCGTGGGGAAAAGGCTAGAGGAGACCCTTTGCATCTATAACGTGTTCTTATCGCTTGGTAGGACAAAGGCCTGAAGCATGACCGTGTTGTTTCTGTTTGCCTGCGATTCCGTCTGGGCTATGTGAATGGTCAAAGAAGCGGCTCCAGCTTTCACAGAGGTGCTGAGCTGTGGGTAGCAGCAGGCTGGGTGCTGGGGGTGCTGGGGTTGGTGACCTGGGAGCCTCTGGCTGCTGCATTTCTAGAAAGCCCCAGCACAGAGCAGCTCTGAGTGTCCCAGACCTTTGGCTCCCATGGCTGTCAAGGTACACAACTAGCGAAACAGTGTCTCCTAGAACCTTCTTTGTCAAGGACGATTCCCTCCCTTCCAGGAAAACGACTTGGTTTATTCAAATGTAAATGTCCAGCCTGCAAAATGAGGAGCATTTCTTCTAGCTACCTCTCATCTGTTGTCTGTTCTCTGATACGGCTGTTTGGTGGTTTCCTTCCTATTGCACATGGAGAAGCTGCTTCTTGATGCCCCTGCACCGGGCATGGCTCCCACTGTGCTGATGGGTTGCACGGTCCTGTTGTGCCAAGAACAAAGAATTCTGCGCATCTTAAGCTCATTTCACACCTCCTTGTTGTCCACTGGGCTTTAGGTTGGTGATAAGGTGATGATCTTGGCCAGGACTGGGCTCTGGCAAGAAGTTGTGAATGTGCCCGCTGTGCAGACATTCCTGATGCCCGAGGGAATGAGCTTTGAGGAAGCAGCCGCTCTTCCTGTCAACTACATCACTGCCTACATGATCCTGTTTGACTTTGGCAACCTGAGACCCAACCAGAGCGTCCTCATCCACATGGCTGCAGGTAAGTTAATTCTTGCTGAGGTTTCTTGTCTCAACATGCAGCTTCTTTGTGGGGGCATGGGTAAGGCAGCACAGGGAGGTGCTGGACCAACAAAACGTCACCTGCAAACCCATTTCCCTGTAGCCTCCGTCAGTCTTCCCCAGCGTATACTCAGCCTATCCCAGACAAAACCTGTGTCCTAAATTCCCATGTTTGCTTTTAAATCATTCTTCCTGCTGATTTCCAGGTGGTGTGGGAACTGCTGCCATCCAACTGTGCAAGACTGTAGAAAACGTCACCATTTTTGGCACTGCATCTGCCTCCAAGCATGATTCACTAAAGGAGAGTGGAGTCACTCACCCCATCGACTACAGGACTATGGATTATGCAGAGGAGGTCCGGAAAATCTCTCCCAAAGGTACGGTGTTGTGGAAGACTTCTACAGTGACCTTGTTCTTCTTTCATGTGCAAAGACTTGTAGCTGCTCTCCATTCCCTCTAGGTGTTGACATTGTCATGGACCCCCTGGGCGGATCTGACACATCCAAAGCATTTCACCTGCTGAAGCCAATGGGTAAAGTCATCACTTATGGTGAGTGTGGGCACCGTGTCCTACCCCCAGCTTAGGTGTGGATTGATGCAAGTGTATACTGTTCTGTGCCCGGGTGTGTGGCCAGGAGGAAGAACTGTGGTTGCTAGCTGCTGCTTGTTTTATAGTTCTGCAACTTTTGTGAAGATTTTAGGATGCTTTGCCTTGATAAGGCACCGAGGAGAGTGAGATGTGTACCTTCCCCCCAGGGCTGTGATCACAGGTTCTAGTGCTCTTCCTTCCCATGGTGAGATTTTTCCTCAAGCCCCAGTGCCTGCACAGGAAACTGTAATGTCCCCATGGAGGAACCCTGGCACGGCTACTTTGTCCAGGCTGCCTTAATGCATAGCACTAATAGAGACTTGCTTTTTTTTCTAGAGGATGTGTGGGTGATGAGATTTGAGGTTGCTGAATACTTCTCTTTCCATTCCCCAGCTCTAAAACACTGCGATTTTGTCCCTGGAGACAAAGCCCTCACACAGCCTCCAGTGGGATTCCAGACACTTGCAGCAGAGTGCTGCCTCTGTCCCAGCCATTGCAAGCAGTGTGTGGCTTCCCTGGCAAAGGCTGTCTGTAGGAGAGTGGGAGTGCTGCTATCCCACCAGCCCTGCTGGCTGTGACTTGAAACCCCCCTCTTGCCTCTGCTAGGGCTTCAGCTCAGCTGCACCACTACTGCCTTTCTAAGAGAGGAGGAGTTCTATGTTTTTGCAATATATTCATGCTGATGTTCCAGATCCTGTTGCGTGGGGTGTTCACTGCCTTTCTGTGCTGACCTCAGCTCATCCAAGGCTTTGTCGTCTTCTTAGGGGTATCAAACCTGATCACTGGGCAGAAGAAGAACCTCGTGGCCATGGCTAAAACTTGGTGGAACCAGTTCAGCATCAATGCCATACAGCTTCTACACCATAACAAGGCTGTGTGTGGGTATGACCTTGGAAATATGGATGAAGAATACAAACTTATCACAGATGTTCTACTCAAGCTGATTAACCTGTACAATCAAGGAAAGATCAAGCCCAAAATAGACTCTGTATGGTCCTTCAATCAGGTGAGTCTGAGCTAGCATAGAGGCAGACAGAAAGCCCTAAGGGATTTCTGCACAGGGATCTCTGTTTCAGAGTGAGCACCTTGTTCACAGGGGCTGAGCAATTCTAAGAGCCATCTGTTTTCTTAAAGAGTTGGTGCACATTTTCCTTTTGCGATATTGAAGTGGTTGGGCTCTTGTGCTCCATTGCACAGAGCTTCACAATGCCAGACCACGTCCCTGTGGGATGGGGCAAGTGCTCAGCTGCACAGTGTGTACCTGTGGAGGGACTGGGCTGTGCATCAAGCTGAAGGTGGCAAAAAAAAGACACCCAACAAAGTAGAACTTGTGGGTTGAGATAGAAACAATATAAGACAGAAGAGGAGAATAATAATAGTGATGATCATGTAATATGTATTTACAAAACAAGCGATGCACAAAACAGCTGCCAACTGATGCCCACCAGTCCCTGAGCAGCTCTCCTCCCCTTGACCAACTTATCTCAGTTTTATGTTTTGTTTTGTTGTTGGTTTTGTTTGTTTTTGCATGATGACATATGGTTTGGAATATCCCTCTGGCCAGTTGGGGTAAGCTGTCCTGGTTCTGTCCCCTCCTGGCTTCTTGTGCTTCCCACAGCCCCTTGCTGCCAGGACAGTACAAGAAGCTGAAATGTCCTTGGCTCTGTACGGCACTGCTCCGCAACAACTAAACCGTTGCTGTGTTATCAACATTGTTTTTCTCCCAAAGCCAAAACATAGCATTATGCCATGCACTATGAGGAAAAAGACCAGCTGTCCCAGCTGAAACCCAGACAGTGGCCTCCAGGACAGAAGGGGTCTGAGACAGCGAAGCAGAATGTTGGAAGAGAAGCTGCAGCTCTCCCAGCAGCTCTGCCATGCTCCATGTTGTCCAAGCAGAGTCAGTTTATTATATTAGTATTTGCTGGGGTAGGGCTTATTGCAGAGGAGGAAAGGACTCGAGGATCAGTTGGTATTAGTACCTGAGAACTGGTCTGATTATAAATGCGTAAGGGTTTAGAGTTAGGGCTCTGCAAATGCTTGCAGCCCTGCTCTGTCCAAAATGTCTGTGCAGAGGCATCTGAAGGCTCAACCCTCGTCTGGGCTGCAGAGAGAGCTGCTACAGGGAAAGCTGCCTCCTGCATGCCCCTGGCTCTGGGTAGACCAAAGGGGCCCGGGGGGGTCCTGGCTGCACTGTGGGGTGGCTGTGGGTAGTTTCATGAGATTCCCACTGTTTCCAGGTGGCAGATGCCATGAAACACATGCAAGAGAAGAAAAACGTTGGAAAGGTCATCCTGGTTCCTGAGGCACCCAAGGAAGAATCCAAAAAGGCAGAGAACTAAGGAGGAGAGAGATGTGTGCAGATTGTGAATTCATGGTTTAACTTGCTGCTCTCTTTGGGGCCTGGAAATGGACAGATCAGTAGCTTGCATTATTACCAGTATAAGAACATTGTGGTTAAAGCTCAGATGAAGTTTGCATGCTCTTGCTGTGATTGACCCTCTGCAGATATGCCTTCTGTCCTAGCTCTCTGTTTTGAAGCCTGGTTATTTTGTACATTTTTCTAATCCCTTGCTTCCTTACTGGAGTTCTCAACTAATGTTATTTTTTTTTCTGGCAGCATAGCTGCAACTTTGAGGCAGTTGATGCTTAACAGCGGCATAGACTGTCACTGTGAAGATGTAAAATGCTATACTGCCAGGTATTTCCACAGACACCCAGCCCATGCTGGAACACTTGCGCTGTCGCCTCTAAGAAGCATGTTCAGCAGGAGAAGGGGCCAGGCTGAGAATGCTTCTTAATAGTGAGAGGAACAGCATGGCTGCCTCAGTTTAATTCCAGCCCTGGCTGCTCCTCTGTTCACACTAATCGTGCTTTCTTCCCTCTGCTTTCACGGGCCTCTAACACCAGTGAGATAATAACAGATCATGATGTCTTTGCCTTATGAATAACCATCCTGGCATTCTAGAGTCCTTAGGGTATTGCATTTAATTTGTAGTCACTTCTCTGTGTGGTGTATAAGGAACCTGGCAGGCTGTGCTGCTCTCTGTGTACAGAAGAAAAGTTTCAGTTGAGTAACTTGATGTTCAGTTATTGATTTCAAACTGTAAAGGTAGATCTAAACTGTGTCTGATTGTTAGAGACCACAAGGATTGAACTGTGTCTCAGATGACTGAAACATTTGATGTTGGATCTATGCTTCATTAATGTTCGGCTTCAAGTTGATATTGTTAAGACTAAATTTCACCCTTGTCTTTGTATTTCCAAGAGCTGCAGTGTTGAATCAGACTTCAGCAAGATGGGACCAAATAAGCCTGTGTTTTTGCTTGCTTTGTGCTGTGTCCTGTGTGCTGAGGAGACATGGCAAAGCAGCCTGCAAGAACAATCCTGCCAGCCTGCTTTGTGGGGCTCTGGGTTCCATGTGTAACAAATCACCTAGTGTCAGTCACTGAATTATCAGCATAGGTGGCAAAATGTCCAGCTCTGCTGGGCCTCTTGGCATGGGTATCTGGAACAGTTCCAGTCAGGCTTTCTGTTCCCTTCTGGTGAGCTCTCAGACTAGGCTCTCTCACCTCATGGTCAGTGCTGCAGGAGGGCTTCACACTTCCCCTGGAGCTGCAAGCATTGGGACTTTGCCAGCCCCCTTCTAGCACTGAGGCTTTAAGAAATGCCTAGGGTGCTCTTCCTGGGCTAGAACTTAGTTTCTCTTCCTCTTTTCTATCTTCGTTGTGTTTGGAAACAGAACTGTGCAGACACCCAAACCTAGTTCTGTGAGGACTTTCCCTTCTTGCTCCACCTGGCTTCCAGCCCTGCATGACCACAGTGCGGTGTGTGCTTGCTTTAGCAGTTTGAGGCTTTGGCATGGATTATAGATGCTGCAGTGCTTTAGGCTCCATTTGGGATTTTAAAAGGTAAACCTGAGGGCATCAAGGAGCACTGCCTGTTGTGGGTGAGGTCAGGCTGCAGAAACAAATGTTGGCTGCTTGGAGTCCTGCCTGTCCTGACTCCAAAGAGGGTAGGGGATGCATGGGCAAGTGGACCCATTGGTGAAGCCCCTCATCTGCTGGAGAACAAACACTATCAGGGGACAGGGGGGTCTTAGGCAGATTAAGTGTGTGAGTTCTTCCTCTCTGTCCCAGGCCAGTGCTGCTAGCATCAGTTCAGCTTGAATTTCAGGTGCTTAGTTCTGGTGCCTATTAAAATGCATGGGCAGATACTCCAGAGGACTTTACTCTGCCTAGCTTTATCATAGCCCCATTACCTATGGGCCTAGAGAAGGGCTGGAGTCCAGGGACAGACACCCATTGTTCCATCTGTTGCACGTGTGAACACCACCACCACCAATATGGCCACATGAAATTCAGAAGCACAACTTCTGACATCTCTGAATCCAAAATCTTGCCGTTTCTCCTTTCAACCTGCCCCTATCTTGCTAATTTAGATTAAATCCAACAGTGTCTAATGCAGCTTTACCAAATCTGACAACAGAATGGCTGTCTAAGCTGCTGCAGTGGGAAGTCTCCTTTGTGAAACCTTGATGAACCTTTGACTTCACCCTGATGAAAGAGCAGCATGCTCAGATGGCATACTATGCCACACATCTTCAGGTTCTGCAGTTGTAAAAGGGAAATCTATCCAATTGTTTTACCATAACATCCTTTCCTTGCTTTACTGTCAGCCAAGAGCATGCTCAGTGCCTTACTTGGATGGCCTTGGATTAGGCAGCACAGCAAGGTTCTTCACTGCCCAGGCCCTCCTCGCGGAATGTAGAAGAGGAGTGGGAGTTCTGCAGCGTGCTGCAGGGCCCCTCTGCCTTGCTGCCTTCTTATGATACACCATAGCGTAGCATCTTGGTGCCTTCTTTTGCATGTCTGTAAGGACTAGGAAGTCACTGGAGCCTCCTCCATTCTGGCCTTTCAAAGTACTGCCAAAAAACGTTATCATTCTTGCTCTATTTTGCGAACACTATTGTTGTAGTTTGACTTAGCGTGAATATGACTTTCTCTTCGCAAGTGTCAGGGGCTGTGTGTGGCTCTCCTGGACATCTGTGCTCCTGCAGCCAAAAGGGCTGCCTTACAGCTGCTGCTTTATTGCAGCTCTTTTTCCCAGGGTGAAAGTTTAGCTCAGAGCTGGTCCTCAAGTGAGGCTTTATCAGCTGCTCTGCCTTGGCTCCCTGGAAATAACCAGGGCTCCCTGTGCTGTTAGGGGAGCTGCTCATGTATTTGCTACCTGCATGTGCCTGAAAGCCTTATCAGGGTGTGAGTACTAATCAATTGCTATAGCCGTCTGTTAGAGCTGAGCACTGTTTTTATGTCCCTCACTATCAATCATGTTTTCTACAGACAGGCCAGGGTTAATGCTCTGTTCTAGTTTTGTTTTAGTAGTCCTTATTTTTACTTTTTTAATGGATAAACATTTTATGGCTCAATAACCTATGTAAAGCAATTTCAAGTGTCTTAATGAATTAAAGTTAACCAGCACGTTTGTACACTTAAGGACCAAAGCAAAACAAACAGAAGAATCATTCCATTCAGTGTTGCTTAACTGTTTAGGGCAAAGTCATGCTATCAAGGAAATGGGAGATGCCTGTTCTTAAACTGTGTGTGCCATTACTGCAATCAGAAGTGCAATTCAGTGTTGATTTACATTGTCTGATCCAAAGGTTATGCTATGAGGAGAGATGTCCAGGTGAAAAGCATGAGTAATTAGAAGGTAAGTGTAGGAGAGGCTCCCCTGGCCCTGGCAGGGATGCCTGTCCTAGTGCTACTCTAATGTCATTGCTATAGTTGCATTCCCAGACTGATACTTTCAGACTTGGACAAAATGCAACCCCTTTGCTATCATCAAGCAAATTTCGTCACCTCTGACTCTTCAGTTTCTCTCTAGTTCATTTGTGTTGCATGCCAACTGTAGGAATGGGAAGGAAAGCAGCCTCAGTTTGCTCAAAGGAACATGGCCCCCTAAGTGCTTTGGGCTGGGGAGGAGTTTATCTGTGTATTTCATTATTTTTTTTTTCCCACCTGTATTAAACTAAAATTGAGTGATCAGTGACAAGAAAAAAGCAGTGTGAGCTTCAGGCTTTAATCAGCACAGAATGTTGGCCACTTGCAGCTGCTATCAGGCAAAGTGTGAAAGCACTACTGTTGCCTAATGAAGTCTCTTCTGTATGAAACCCTGGTGATGGCAAAGTGACTGGCAAGTAGTACATGAGCGTGATATGAAATGCATTAGACTGAGCCTCTTACAGCATATGGCCTGATCTGTACTGTCTGAGTTATGTTGATGTGCAAATATGTGATATGAGTGATGCTCACCCTACAGGCACGTGGAAAATCTTTGTTTAAAAAATGTATTCTGCTTTGTATAATCAAGTGAGACAGAAAGCAAGTGTGCCAATGCTGTTTACATGACTATAATGTGTAATGCTCCTCCATCTAATGTTTCCATATGCCTTATGTGTTTAAAATGTTAATTAAAGCATAACAAAACCCTCAGTGGTGTGCTGCTCAATATTCCGCCAGTCTCTGCGGCCCTTGTATTGCTTCAAAAGGCAGTCGGGGCTCGATGTACTCAGTTTACAAATCTCAGCAACTCTCCAAGGCTGAAAAGCTGCCTCTTTTCTCAAGGATAACTGTTAATCTCTGTCTCAAGTATTGCATCTCTCTTGCAATACTCTATTTTGGAGGGCAGTTACAGTGATTGTTTTTGTTTGCAAAGCACTTAGCTGGTCTCTGCACTTTAGTTTGTGTTGGGGTGTCCCTGTAGACAGCTGAGATTGAAATGGGGTCCCAGAGTGACAGTAAGACAAAGTGTGAGCGACCACGACAAAGAATGTGGAGATAAATCGAATGTGGAGATAAATCTTGTTTATTTGTGTTTCTGCACCTGCAGCCTGTCTATGCCCGATACTCTCAGGAGGCAGCTGTTCAGAGCTGAAACTCATTGCTGCTCTCCAACCAAGCATAAACTTTCCTGCTGTCCCCAGAGCAGGTGTTGGGGAGGGGCTGTAGCTCATGGCTGTCAGCTTGAGGACTGAAATGTCTACATAAACGTCTGAAATTAATGATAGCTCAGCTCTGGCACAGGCTCTGGAGGTGGCTAGAGGGAACAGTCTTCCCAAAGTCTGGGGTTGGGCTACAAGCAAGCTCCTGCACAGGCTTAGTTTAATGGCACTCTGTTGAAAATCATGCCAGGGCTCTGGATCTGGTGGTGAAACAAGCTGTTACTTAACTGACTGGTGAGAAGATGAGCAACTAGTAAGAGCTAGAGGTTTGGGGAAAGCTCAGCTCCAAGCTGGGAGATACAGGGGCTGCTGTTGCTAACGTGTATGCTTCTGGCTGCCTCAGGACACAATTCACTCCTCCAACAGGCACCTGCTTTTTTCCTGAGCTGTGGTGAGCTGTAGTTTCGCCAACAGGGAAGGAAGGTGAAGTGAAGGCACAGGATGTGAATGCTCAGGCGCAGAGTCTCAGTCAATGCCCAATTTCTTCAGGACAGTACAAACCTCATGGAGATACTGGGCATCTGGATAGCCGTTCCTGTAGGGCAGAGGGAAGCAATGTAAATCCTACTGATAGTGCTAAAAACCATTGAGGGGGCAGCAGCTTATTTTCGCCCTATCCCTTCAGCAGAGGGTGAGGGTGGAAGTCCTGCTCCCTGGAAGCTGCAAGGAGCTGTCAGCTGCTGCTGCCTAAAGTCACAGCTTGCATTCAGAGCTGACTGCAGAGCTGGCATGGAAAAAGCCAGGAAAGTTCTAAGTGAAGAAGGATCAGAATACTTGGCCATGGAGAGGGCTTACAGGTATGGGTGAGTAAGGGCTTTATCCCACTTGAAATGTATCATGGCTGGTCTGCCACATCATAGCTGCTCTGTGAAAGGAAGCAAAGGGTGGCACCAACTATGTCACTGCGCGAGTCTGCAGTCGCACCCATTCCAAGGTCTGTTGCACTGAGACCAACATTTCTCTGTCTACAATTGCTATGAAAAACCTAACTGGTACTAACTGGATCATACCTGGCTTTGCCTCCATGCCAGGAGGTTTTGTGCGGGATAGGGCCCCATGTCACTCTTTCTTCTCCGTTGTAGGACTTGACTTGAAATGTCAGCCCTTGCTCAAATGCTTTCTTCAGCAGAATTGCTGTCTTCTGCCCTTCCCTGTTGTCAGGCAGGAATGCTAAGAAATATCCCCCTTTGTAAGGCTCTCCTGGATGGGGATGACCGACCTTAGAAGAGAAGAAAGCACATTAAACAATCACCTGAGTGCATAATTTCAGTTCTGGCTTCTGAGATGCTGTCCAGCTTGAAAACAGACTGCTGTGGTGCCCATGAGCTGCTACATGCTTTGAACTAACAGTGGAGCTCACACACTCTTCAAAAACAGCAAGCAGCTCCCAAACCTTGCGTGGAGTGCTATTTCACGGGGCAAAACCTCTGCTGCTTTGCATATGGGACATGGAGCTCTACCTGCCCTCTTTCACCTGTCCTCCCATTAGCTCCAGTCACATTCACAGAATCCACTGCCCAGCCTCCAACAGGATAGGCAGTTCCTTCTGGTGGGGTACCTACCCCTTGAATGCCACTGGGGATGGTGTAGGTAATTTGAAGTGTCAGGTCTCGGAAGTAGCCAGGCAAGCTCTGAGACAAAGAGGAAATCTTGAAAGTCCCTGAGATCTTGCAGCCTGGGGCAACCAAGGAGGAACTGCAGCAAGCTGGCTGATCTGCAAAACATGACCTACACAATGCATGACCACAGGGGGTCTGGCATGTGACACTTAAGTCCTGGCAAGCATCACATCGGCCCAGAGGAGTCTTGCAGCTTTCCTGTTCAAGGCTGGTGTCTTTTGTTTGCAGTGCTGGGAGGTCGGGCTCCGCCTGAACGCTGTTCCTGCCAGAACTGTTACTTTCCTGGGACCTGGGCTCAGCTGCAGGTGACTGTTCAGCTGCAGCCAGGGGTGAATCAGGAGCCGTACTCTTGTACAGCCAGGTGGGCAGGGAGTGAGGAGCATCATCAGCAGTGAGGACTGGTGATTGCAGCTGTCCCATGGCATCATTGTGGCCTCCTCTGCTCTTGTCTTTCACAAACTGGAACCTGTCTGGCAAAACCTGCTTTAGCCGTGCAATGTCAGGTTCCCCCAGCATCACTTTGGTCTTCAGCTGTTCCTTGGACTCCCTCGGAGCAGCAGGACTGAGGTTTTCCATTATGCTAGGGCTGAAAAGGCTGCTTCTTCCCTGCACAGCCCCAGGATCTATGCAGTCATTGGCCTCCTCTTGTCCCAGTGCTTGTGGGAACCTCCGAAGACTGGGGGATCTGTTTTCATCAGCCTCTAGCTGCTGGAAAGCATTTAAAACCTCTGGGTGCACTGTTTTATTGCTAATGTCCAGGTCCTGCAGGTCCATCTGCAGGGACTCCAGGCTGTTCGGAAGGGCTGCATCCAGCATGGTGTCCTGGCTTCTGCTTGGCTGGACAGCACTTGGGTGCCCTGCACTTAAAGCTCTCTCTGGTTCTAGAGACAAGGATGAAGACTTCAGGGCATGGAGCCTCCTGGAAGAAAACAGATGGAAGGCCTCAGTCACACCTGGCAGCATGTCTTTGGGACAGGCAAGACAGAGCTTATACTTGTCTTTGCTGAGCCCAACCTGGACGGAACCTCCTTGCAAGAGGCTGCACAGTTCGCACAGGGCATCATCATCTGGCCCATCTACAGCAAGCTCTGAGTAGCTCATACTCTGACACACAAGGTCAGGACACTTCTGCACAAGATTTTCCACCTTCCATTTAGCTTGGAGAAGCTTGCTCCTGTCTGCTGCCTGCAATGTGAGCACAGTGCAGTCCCCAGTGGAACGCTCTGAGATCTCCACAACTCTGCCCCTGCACAATTCATCAATAGCAGAGCGATAGGCATACTTCAGGTAAGACCACTGCAGAGAGTCCAGGCTCATTTCTTCACTCACCCTATTGTCTCCACTGGCTGCCCTGCCAGTGTCTTGAGGCTTGTTGCTTTCCTTTGACTTTGGCAGGGAAAAGCTGCTGGAGCGTCGCAGCATAGACCTGGATTCAGAGGGTTTGGAGTCTAAAGAGGTTCTTGTCTTGTCAAAGAGACTTAGAGACTGAAAGATACTAGATGTACCAGCAAGGGAATGGTGTTTGGTGGGATCTGAGCCTTTCAAGTCCCCAGGATGCTTCAAAGTGCCATTTTCTTTGCTCCCAAAAGGAGACAGACTTTTCTGTCTTGCAAGCCTGGCCCCTCCTTTCACATGGCCCCATTCTTTGGGGTCATGCTGAGACTCTGCTGCTGACTCCGAAACCACATCCACTGTAGAGATATGAGGCTGGTACAGCTGCGCCAGTGTTGTTGGGTCACTGGGACCCAGAGCACGTGTCTCTGAGAAATGCTTTCCAGAAAGCTGAGCCTGCCCCACCGGAGGAGAGTCCTGATTTGCCAAAAGGCACTGAGACCTGCTAGTTTTCAGAGCACTGAAGTTGGCAGCCAACTTGTGCTCCGCTTTCAGCTCTGGCTTGCCTGGGCTCAGCTTTAGAAGGAAGGTGTCCACAGGAACTTTGGGCTTGTCCAGTGCAGTCTCTGTAGTGCAGGAAGTTGCTGGCTGTGAGGGTGGGGAGCTACTGAACATGCCAGCCATCTGTGGTGCCCCACTTCTGGTGCTGAAATGTTGAACATACTGCTTGGCCTGGGAGACATCAACAAGGTTTCCAATAAGGTAAAGCTGTTTCTCATCTTCATGGCAGAGCAACTGGGGATACAGCTCCTGCAGCTCCTGTGTCAGAGCCCCGAGTGCCTGGTTGTTCAGTCCTTCCTTGGAGAGCTTCTCCTTGCGCAAGCTCACTTCCAGCTGCTGGTAGAGGTGCTGTAGGGCCAGGCGGGACTGTTGCAAAGTGTCCATGTCCCCAGATGTACCTGGAGACGGTTGGAGGTACAGTATAGTTATGTCATTGTTGCTAACGTCCACCACATCTACATGATGCTGGCAAAGTATACCTTGGTACTCAGAAGCACAGAACCTCTGTATGTACAAGTAAATGTCTGAGTCCATGACCAGGGAAAAGTCCTCCAGCTGTTCCACTGCTTCCCCATCCACTGGGCTTCGAGGTGATGGTCCATCAGCTGCCTTGTCACACACCTGGTTCCAGTGTGGCAGCTTTACTGCCTTTGATGCTGACCCAGCAGAGTCAGGCTCTTGCTGGTAAGAATACATTCTGGTGTTTTTGGCCGAATGGCTGGATCCTGAAGGCAGGCTTTCTTCAGTGGGTTGGTTTTTGAGGTTCAGGTTGGCCAGGAGGTCTCTGCTGAAGGCCTGCAGCTCAGTGAATGTTCCCTTGACTCTGCAAAGTGTGCTCCTGTAGTCAAAGTCGAACTGCACACTGCTGTAGCCCTTCTGCAAGTTCTTCAGGAGCATTTCACCAGCAGGAAGCTTACCATAGTCAACCATCATGCAAACACGTACAAAGATCTGCAGGTAGAGACCAAAGGAGTGAGAAAGCCAAAATAAGGCCCCTTCAAGGCACAGGGTGGAGGCGAATACACCGGACTCTTACCACAGCCCCCTGTGATATCGCGACAGAAAAGTAACCTGCTTTCATGATGCTCAGTGGGAGAACAACACAGGCAGGCAGGAATGAAAGATCCAGCCAGCCTAAGTGACTTTTTGACCTTGCATCCATAGTCAAAGGCTTTGTGCAAACAAGGAATGCAAAGGGCAAACCACACAGATGCAGACTCACTTCTACAAGCTGGGAGCTCTGCAAACAGCCCAAACCCACTCTCCTTTCTGCATTTGAAATGCAGTTACCCTCTTGTTCTCTCAGTACTCCTTCTGGCAACAAAGGCTTGTGGCAAGGTCTCTAGTGCCCAGTCAACTGCCATGCCCGCATTTTCAGTGCTTGGATGTGAAGATAAGACACATGGAGGAAGATATATGAAATCTCCAGTGCCTCCTAGACACCGCACGTCTGTCTCCTAAGCTCTCCTGGAAGGGAAAAAGCAAAAATACACTGTGCATGTCCAGCTAATGACATAGCATCCAGCAAATGGCAGAGCCAACGCATTAGCAGCATTGCCTCTGTGCCACCAGATGGAGAGGGGAAAAGCACCCCTCCCTTGAGTCTGACTGTTCTTCCTTGCTTTGACAGACATAAATACCAAATGACTGACTGCAAAGTTTGCTTTGCTGTTGCTGTATTATTAGTGTAAAATATATATATATATATGCTCATTTGAATATGAATAAAAACGAAATCTAATTAAAAGAAGGAGCAAGCTCTCTCTTCCTGAACATGTCTGCCAGGAACAAAGCCTGTCTGGGAGCCAGCTGAGGCTGTCGCAGTGATGTGCATTGCCTGTGCGGGCAGTTCTGCTCCACTCTACCTCATCAGGGCTCAGCTTCACTACATGCGTCTTCACCTCCAGGGGGTATCTCTTCCCTCCGATGCACAGCACGTGGTTCTTCACCTTCAGGATACGCTGGGCCACTGTGTGGGGAAAAACAACAGGCACCAGCATGGCCCCGGCTGGCCGAGGAGCAGCACTCTCATGTGATCGGGGCAGGGGATGACGGGGTGACACTCGGGCAGAGCCCCAGGGCCCAGTCATTACCTGCCAGTGCCTCAAAGGTGATGAGGGCGCAGGCCGGGGTGCCAGGCAGCACCTGCACATCGGTGATCTCCCCGCCGCCGTTGCGGGAGCGCAGGAAGTGGATGGTCAGCTTGTCGGCCACCCTGTCGGGGGGCAGGTCGCAGGGGATGCCCCACACCTGCACCGTGCAGCCTGCCATGCCCGCGGGGACGAGGCGGCAGATGGGCCGGGCCAAGAACGGGGCCAGGGCGACAAGGCCCTACAGCGGCCTACCTGCGGGCCCCGGCCGGGCTTGCTCGGACCTCACCGCTCTCAGCGGGCCGGGCCGCCCCACACCGGGCCCGTTTCCCCTCTGCTTCTAAGACCCGGTTCTGCCCGGCCCGCAGTACCGCGGCCCCGCCTCGCTATCTGTGGCTCCGAGGCCCCGCCGCTACGCCGGGAAACGAAAGCGAAACCAGGCGGCCCTCCCCGCCCGGCCGGCACCGCCCCCTTCCCCACCGCGCTCCCGTTCTGCTCGATGCAGCGGAACGGCCCAGGCCGGCCTGGTGATTCCTCCGTCCCCGTGCCTGGGCTGGGACGCGGCTTTCCCCGTGGCTCTCCCTCCATTCACGGTCCCGGCCCTGTCCCAGGCAGTCCCCAGCACGACAGACACAGAGCTCCGTTCAGGCCTCTTTAATTCGCACACTGAATTCCTGATGAGCCAGGCTTACAGGGCTGGTCAGGGCTAGCCCACATCCTCCCTGAACACAGCCACTGCCCGGCGCCCAGCTGGAACGTAGCCGAGGACATCCACCTCTCCACCACCACGACTGTCCTTCTGGAAATGGATCTCCAGTGCATCCCTCATGGGCTCCTCAGCCAGCACATCTGGGATCCCCGAGAGCAGAACAGTCCTGGTGCAGCGGGAGGGCTGCAGCTAGGCATAGAGGAGGAGAGAGCTGCAGACCCCATACTGCAGGGCCAGCATGGACAAAGGGTCCCCCAGCAGCTGAGGGAACCAGAAACGCACCCCTCAGGCTTTCAGGAGCCCCCGGCCCGTGCTGGGTCTCCTGGGGCTGGTGGGTGCTACTCTGCACCAGAGTGCATACCCTTACCTGCAGGTTGGTGACATCTCCATTCATGTAGGGTGATATTTTGAGTTTGTATTTTGTTTTCCCAATAGGCACCTGGACCTGCCCTCTAGTGATTAGCTGCTCAGCCACTGGAGATGGAGAAGAAAGCCCTGAGCTCCACAGCCCCCTGGTGAACTCCTGGTTATGTATCTGGCATGATCACTAACACTGCTCAGCTCCAGCTCAGTCTCCCATACCCATTCCTCACAGCTCCATCTGGTCTCGGGAGACAACCAGTGCTTCCCAGAGCTGGCTGGGCTGCTTTCCTCCTCCAACAGCCCTGTGCTCAGTGTGTCCCACACACCTCCATCCTGCGTGAAGGTCAGCACCACCTGGCCACAGTCATCCAGGAACTCCCTGCTTTCCACCTCACTGCCTCCATTCTTCGTTTTGCTGAAGAAGAGCTCCAGCTTGTCCAGTAGGATGTCCTCAGGGATGCCCAGGCTGGGCAGGCCAGACACCAGGATACTCCTGCTGCCTCGAGTGAGCCCAATCTGGGGGTGGCAGAGGCTAGTCAGTGCTGCAGCAGGGCAGAGCTCGAGGAGATCAGATCTGCAAGTACTGGTGTGCTGGGCTGAGCTGCTACCAGTGACACAGCCCAGGCAGTAGTGAAGAAGAACATGGCCCCAAGCCCTTGGAACATACCTCCAGGGCAGATGGCAGCAGTACGTCCACTGGACCTGCCTGCACTTGCACTTGGCACCGGTCAAGGTCTTCTGGGTCCTCCCCGTGGCTCAGCTCCACCACATGCTCTTTCATCTCTATCACCCGCTGGGCCACTGCAAAAGGAAAAGCCTTCAGCCCAGGCAATCAGTAGGACAGGGCATGGGAGAGTGAAAGCTTTGGGAAAGGGTAACAGCCTTGCACAATGATGGCTTGACCAGGACAGGCAGTGCTGTGAGTGCTGTGGCTGTAGCACTGCTGCCAATAATGCTTGGCAAACCCCAATGACACCAATGCTTTCCCACAGCAGTGCTCTTTTCACTCTTACCCTCTGCCTTTTCGAAGGTGATGAGAGCTGAGCCCCCTGACAGAGGATAGCGGATCAGAGGGGTGAGCACCAGCTTGTTCGTGTCCTCCTTATCTGTTGTAAGTCCCTTAAACACTACCTTCCTCTCTGGCAAGGCATGCAGCATCTAGGTTAGAGAACACAGCAGCTGGAAGAGACTGCACCCTACACAAGGACTGTCCTTGACAACTCATATGAGACATAAGCTCATGGCTCAAACCAAACAGCTGGCAAGACTTAGCAGTCTCTCCTATGGTCCAGCAGTCCCCAGAGTCCCAAAGCCACTGCTTCCGGCCCTGGCAAAGGAGCCCCAGGCTGACAAGAGCTGGGCCCAATAACACACAGTGCCCAGCTGCGCTCACCAACAGCCTCTCCAGCCTGGCTCACACCCCTCACCCGTGGGCATGAGTGCCTACACATGCTCTGTTACCATCATCGGATCCTCCCAGAGGATCCTCTTCCTCATTTCTTCCAATTTGTTTTCCAACATCTGCTTCTCCTGTGTCAATCTGCTCTTCTCATCCCGTGCTATAGAGATATCCACCTGGATGAAAAGAAATAGTGAGCAGTAGGGGAATCGAGACAAAGTTTGGGATTACAGCTGCTCTCTGATCTAAGCAACTCCAACTGCACCATTTTTCTGCTCACCATCCTGCACCCTGGCTTTCCACTGCAGCCCTCCTCCACAGTACAAGCTCACTTCCCAACAGAGGCCCCTTGTACTGTTCCATATAACCACTATTGCATCCCAGCAAAGTTATCTCAGAGCAGTGAGCTGAGCAGTGCAGCCAGACTTTCCACTGCTGCCTTGCCTAAGACAACTCCTTCAAGCACGCACCTGGAGGGATACCTTGTCATCATTTGGAGGCTTTTGCTTGAGATTTTTCTGAAGAAGTTCTCTCTCTTTCTTCACATGTTGTAACCTTTGCTCTACAGCTTCCTTGTCCTTTTGCAGCATCGCGTTGTCTTGATCCAGAGCGCTACAAAGATCCTGTGAAAGGAACCGTTAGTGTCTCTGTTAACAATGCAGCATCCTCACGGTGTGTCCAACCCCAGTACGTGCTTATCTGGGTGGGCAGCAGGCTGCTCCCTATGCACAGCCCTGGAGCCCAGTCCTGGCACTTCATGGCTGTGAGTATCCCCTCTCCACTGCTTCTGGCTTGCACTGAGCAGTTTGGTGCCACATGTATGAGACAAAAATACAAAACTCAAGAAATCTGCTGGCATCCCAGTGCAGAGAGCTTGCAAGGAGACAGGTTTAACACGTGAAAAACTGCTACCAAAAAGCTGCGAGCACGATGGCTGCAGACTCAGAAGAGCGGCAGCTGCAGCCCGGGAAGCTGCGGGGTTTCTGGGCCGGCTGCGATAGAGGCCTCAGTGGATCGGGATCTGACCCGATTCATCTCTCGGGGACGCGGCCGGAGCAGGACGCACCTTGTACTGCTCGATCTCCTGCCGGGCTCGCTCGGGGCTCATCTCCAGGCTGCAGTCCTCCCGGTGCTGTGGGCTGGCTAGCCGCACGAAGGAGTCCTGCAGAGCGCGGGGTCAGAGCCGAAGCCTCCGAGCCTCGGCCCCTCCTCTCCTCCCCCCTCCCACCCCGGGGCTCAGCCCGCCCCGGAGCCCCGCGCGGACCCATCACCTCCTCCGAGTCCATGGCGGCGGCTCCAACGGCGAAGGGCGGCGGCGCGGCCGGACCCAGCGGCAGCCCGGGAGAACCACACCGAGCCGCAGGTCCTCCTGGCCCGGCGCTTTCGCTTTTCCTTCCGCAGCCCGGCCCCGCCCCACGCCGGTGCTTGGAGGACGGAGCTCCGTCCCGCGCAGGCCCAGCCTGGGCCTCCTCCAGGTGGGGCACAGCCGAATAACCGAGCTTTTAGCCCGGTTCCCAGAGAAGCAGCTGTGTCTAGACGTGAGAACGGTGCTGCTTAGCCGGTATGTAAAACGGTAACCAAAAACATAGTAGCATGGTCGTACAGGCTCAGTCGCTGCAATTCTCAGCCAGATTATCTGGAATTACTCATTCCTCTTCCCTCTCCCATCTACATTCAGCATCGGGGATTTACCCCAAGACATCTCCAACACATGGACCAAAATAAAACAAATGACACTTCAGCAGCAGTCAGTGGAAAGTGCTGTCTCCTACTGCGCTTTAAGGCAGTGATGCAGACATAGCTCCGTTCACCCACACCATTCCAGATTTCTCAAAAGCTTATCTGGTTTACAATTGCTTGTCCAACTCTTTTATGGACATCCAAAGCAAACCTACATCCCAGTGAAAGGCCTACCGACACAATTTTATATAACAAAGCAAGATGGTTTTTAATAAACATTTATTGAAACGGTCCTATTTCAAATTTAGAATCGCAGCTTCTGGAAGAACCACTTATTCTTGCCAGTCTTGTATCTGAAAGAAGAGAAACACAAATTTTAGAGTGTACTTTGTACAAACAGGCAACAGCATAAAACATTCACCCAGTCCCTCCCTATCCCCCTGTACAAGCAAAAAGCAGCACTCTGTTTACCCACAGGTAATGCAACCGGTCTCTTCCCCCCAACGTGCCAACTAAACATTCTTTAAAAGTTCGAAGTCCCCATGGAAGCGATTATCAGCTTGCAGATTTTCCTCATAAAGTCATATCACAAGGGAGACCCACACTGCAGCAGTTTCCACACACAGGGCGGCTTAAGATAATGTAGAATCCACCCATTAGTTGCACATAGAGAAGAACTGCCTACACTTACGTGCTTTAAAACACCCAGCTGTCTGAGCTGTCAGCAGGACATCCCTGCTTCCTGTTGCAGCTGCACAGCTCTTTCCATGGAAGGTATTTCAACGCTTACTTCAGAAACAAAGGGTTATCAACAAGGAAAGTTTCTGGGCAAGGTGCGCACTGCCCTGTAATGCTAAGCTCAGTGACATGAATCCAGTGGACGGAAGGTGGTAAGTTGCCAAGATATCATCATGTCACCTGAACACCTCACTTGTTCTGGTACAAGGCAGCAGCAGAGTAATTGTCAACATGAGTTTACTGGAATTTGTAAACAGGAACATGGACAAACTCAACCCACGAGGCCTATCTGGTTGTGGGAAAAAGCAAAGCAAGAGAGAAGTAATCATACCAAAAACACACCTAAGCAATTTAAGGCAGTCCAACTTAGGACTCAACTAGGGCAATACCATTATCACACTGAGCCCTCCAGAAAATGAGACACCATCAAGATTATGAGCTTCCAACTCACCTCTCCTCAAACTTCACTTTAGCTTCACGTCTTGCTTTGCGTTTCAGAGCAGGGTCCCTGAACACATCCTTATTGACAACAGTTTTGTCCAGGGGAATATCAACAGAATACCTGGACAAGAGATAGAAAAGTGTGAGACAATCACTGTATCTGGCATAAGGTCATATGTATGTATTGATACCAGGCTAAAAAACTATAGTACTTAAATCATTTAATTCCAGAAATCACCAGATCAAAGTCATTTAATTCAGTAAATTAAGGAAAAAGGTTCACTTGTGACAACAGACAAGCAACTCTGTACAGCATTTTGTATCTGGCAGCCTATAAAAGCAGCAGTTACAAATGGACAAGAAAAACATTGCTGGGTGGCAACAGCTGCCATGAGCACCAAATTATCATGATAGTTTCAAAGGTCCAGCCACTGACATTCCACAATTAATTGAAATGGAACTGAACATGATTGAAATCAAAAGCCAGCTGTGTCATCTAAGCAGTATGCTTTACAAACCCTAAGTCTATTTTCACAGAGTGCGCCCCACATACACTCAGCCACACAACGGAGAACCTCTATGATTTGCAGCACTTACCAAAGAAAACGTGCAGGAATTACAAACACTGAAAGCGCACAACTTGTTTCTTTTGGCCCTTCTACCATCAGACTTTAGTCCTGCTGAAATAACTACACTCACCGGGTGGGCATCAGGTGGTTATAGTTGTAGACTTTCACAAAAGACTTGATCTTAGACCTCTTTGCTATCTTCTTCTTGCCCATTGCTGCTGTCACCTTCCGCGGGTAGCGGTCAATGCCTGCCACCAAGGCATGGCTGTAGGGCCGGTCAGATGTGCCATCATCGATGTTCTGAAACACATCCCGCACCCGCGCTGGTCATCACAACCGCCCTGAACTGCGCAGCATCCAGCCGGGAAACCGAGCACAAACACGGCCCGCGCAGGCATCTCCAAATACACCGCCGCCGGCTGCGCTGCGGGCTCCCGGCCGTTCTCCAGGAGTGGCTAGGGCAGCGCCGGGGCCGTCGTGGGCCAGCAGCGAGGTCAGCCCTGCAGGAACCTCCCCAGCCCCACACTCACCTTCACGATGACAGCCTTACGCCCCGAGTAGCGGCCGGCGAGCACCAGCACCACCTTCCCCGGCTTCATAAACTTGCCCATCTCTGCAGACACAGCACGCGGCGGTCAACAGTGGGCTCCTGCCGTTCCCAACTCAGCCTTTGCCCGCAGATGGAGGCAGATCCTGCAGCCGCCCCAAACACCAGCACAGCCGCCCCAATGGCGCCGCGGCGGAAAAGGAAGCTTCTCCCGCTCCGCCGACCCTTCACCCCGCGCCCTGACGTCACTTCCGCCTCATCCGCACAGGCGGGCAGCGCACGCGCACAGCGATCCCACCGTTGTGAGGCTGCAGCCGGTTGTAAGATGGCCGCTCCCTCCCGCATCGCCCCCGGCAGCGGCCCGGCGCAGCGCCTTCTGCGTCTCCACACGGCAGACGGTTCTGCCCGGTGCCGGCCGGGCCGTCAGTGCAACGCCGACTAACGCTGCACTGTAAGGCAGCGCTCTTCTCGCAATTTCATTTCAGGATCCCTTGCAGCAGCACAGTCCACGCCCAGCAGAGGTGCTGCTGTTACAGCAGACACGCAAATCCTAACACCATCAGGAACTGCAGATACATTAAACTGATATTATAAATATTACAAAGCCAAGTGAGCCACCACACCTGCATCACAAGGGCTAATAACCAACGCAAATTAAAACACAGTCACTGGAAATGGATTTTCCCCACACAGACACTAAAACGGTTTAATACATCCACTATGGAATACCACATGGCTTGGTGCTCTGACCTCCGCACAGAAGTTTCAGAAAAGGACCTTCTGGGATGTTTGCACAAAGTAATTTGAATGTCAGCCCCCTCATCCAGCAGCCTGAATATTGCTGGTTCAGTGCACATCCAGTTCCTCAGCAGGATTTGCCCCCAGTTCTCTTACATTCACACTGGGAAAAACAAATCCCTCACCCCTGCACAGCCACATCAAACCTAAGCAACCAAACTCCCACTCCCAAGCAGCTGTCAGACTGCCTCGCTCTTCCTGAGAGGCGTCTCATACTGGCACCATTTAGACCACAGATGTGCAGATGCAGCTCAGCTGCACTGTGCTCCCATGGACAGGCTCTGTGGTCAGGACCCTTCTGCACCCATCCAGCACCTGGCATGGTATAAATCTGCTCACCAGTTTTGCTATTCAGAACTGCATAAGAAGGGTAGGATAAAGTGCTGCACCGCACCCAGCCACCAGCATCAAGATTTCTTTAAAAGCAAGTATCGATTTCAAAGAGCCAAACTTGGTCTTCAAGAAAAAAAAGGCCAGGCTTCTGGAGACCAACAGCTGCTCACTTGTGAAAAGTGGATGATCTACAATAAAAATACATCAAAAAGCATCTTTGATGTTCTTCAGCTGCCGGACAGCCAGGTCAACCGGGAGGTTGAACTTCAAGTTGCTCAGACGACTGAGGATATTAAGTGCACTCTCAAAGCCTGTGTTTACCATGTAGCTCCACGGGTGGTAGTGAGATTGCACCAAAGCTCCAGATTTGCAGATCAGGTTTACCCAGGAGACCAAGCGCTGCTCGTTTAGCGCCATACACACCAGAGCTTTCAGTTCAGAGTCTGCACTGCGCTTGAAGGGGTTATGCTCAGTGAGAACTGTGTGAATTGCTGTCAGCAGGCTCTGTTTGGGTGTGATGGTGACTCCTCCTGTCACAGGCAAGGCAAAGGACTGGGAGAGCTTGCGAGCTGGAGACTCCACAAAGGCCTGTCCATTTTTAGTTTTGTAATACTCCATAAAGAGTTCCCAGGGGTGCATGGTCTGTGGTGAGGAGGTGAATGCAGGAATCAAGCATGCAATGGGTGCCAACACCAAGCTCATCCCTTGAGAAGAGGCACAGAGCCCATGAGCCATCAGGTCTCGCAAAGCAATGGTTAGCTCCTTCCGCACAGCCAGAGTCAGTTCATCTTTCCCTCCTAACGAAACATCCTGAAGATCAGAAGAACTGATAATATGGTCATCCTGCTGGTGTTTCAAAGCTAGCTGCCTCACCCGGTCCACAGACAGCTCCAGTTTCTTAATTAAGGGAGAATAGTCCTTGTTGGCTTGGTCCTTCTGCCAGAGGCTGCGAGGAATTTGACCAGTAGCACAACCAAACTGACTAACAGCAAATATCTGTAGCACAGCAAGCATGCGACGCATGAGGTGCAGGCCCGTTTCTCGCATCTTTTTGGCATCTTCTGGGTTCACTGCTCAGGTGAGAAAAGAAAGTAAAAGAACCACGAACTTTCTCATTAAGAAATCAACATACCTGCTTTTAAAAAGGGCAAAAGAACTGTACACAGACCTTCTGTCAAGAGAATTTATAAATAATAGAAATAAAAAACCACTTTAAAACCGGCTAATGTACCTAGATGCTGGTCCATGCTCCATGAACATCAAGTGAGTGACAGCAAAAAAGAGACAAAGCTTCATGCCAAGCAGTGCCTACCTCTGTTTCCAGAAGACCAGACATTTGGTTTGCAGGAACCACCACCATCTTTTCTGCCTGCACACTCACAGTGTCCATCCTCCACCTTACCAGAGCCTCCAACTTCATCTAGAATAAGAATTTCACACTTGTGAATTTAAACTGTGTATCCCACATATTAAGGTCAGTACTCCCCTAAACCACTCTGCTCCTTGCTTGGCAGCCTGCTTCTATTCACCACCAGCTCTGAACATCCTCTGACATCTGCAGACTCCCTCCTCATAACTATGTCAGAATTATATATCAATTCAATCTACTTGTCTAAAAACTGAGCACTGACCTTGAATGAAGTTGATAAACATTTCAAGGTCCCTTATTTGGGTCTTCAGTTGTTCCACCAACTGCTCCTTCACTCGAGCTGGATTAACAATCTGTGCTATGGCAGCATCCACACGTTGTCGCAATTCTTCTGGAGAGAGTGTTGCAATATCTCCACTCAAGTTCATGTCCAGCTTCTTAATCAATTCATCTATAATCATCTGCAAAACATCAGTCAGTTGTATCACCTCACTGTGTGGTACCAGTGTCCACGACCTCCAAAATACTCCACTCACTACCTTGGAAATAGGCTTCTTCGTCACACAATGGAAATCACAATAGATGACAAGATCGCATGCGTGCATGCAGACTACTGATACTGTATTACTAACGACTGAGAGCAATATAGAACCTCAGGAGCCTTACCCGTTGCCTTTCCATAACCACAGACTGTGGAAGAGAGTCATAGCTGCCCTCTTGGTACGCAAATGTCTCTAGGTCATCCAGCTGTGTCTTAAGCTGCAAGATCAGCTCTCTTTGCTTTTCCTTCTGGACCTCAATTTGCTCCTGCTTCTCTTGCTCACTCTGAAGAAAAAGTCGTCAGTAAATAAAATTAAACATTCACCATCGCAGGCCAGCCCCACAGCACAGGACTGTGATATGAGGAGCGTTTCCAGTTCTTGCAATTAACTGGTGACCATTACAAGTCATTTCAAGAAAAAGGTGTGCCTGAACATCAAGGAGAGGTACTGGTCACATCAGCTCACGTGACAAACAAGAACCTCTGCAGACAAGCCCCACCACATGCACATCTGGCATGGTACAACACCTCTGGTCAGAGTAGTGCTGGGCAGCTGTAACAACCACTCCTTACCTCAGACACCTGTCACAGCAAGAGGAAGGGGCACAGCTGTAGTTAATTGGTTTTTACACAAGTCATAGAACCACACAACTGTCAAGGCTGGATGGGACCCTAAAGCCCATTCAGCTCCACCCCCTGCCAGAAGAGGGACATCTGACACTACACCAGGTTGCCCAAAGCTCCATTCAACTTGGCCTCAAACAACTCCAGGGATGAGGCACCCCTAGATTCCCTGGGCAGCCTGTGCTAGTGTTTCAGAACCCTCCTAGTGAATATCTTCCTTATACCTAATTTAAGCCACCCTCTTTTATCATAAGGCCACTACCCTTCATCCTGGCACCGCGCTCCTTGGTGGCGTCCCCCCGCAGCTTTCCTACAGGCTTCTAAGGAGAGCCCGGGGCACGAGACGCCACCTGACCCATCACGGCACCCAGCCCCACCACGTCGCCGGGCCCCGCGCACTCACTGGGACATCCCCAAGCTCGTGGGCCAGCGGCGCGGGGCAGCCGCGGAAGGCGAAGTCCTCGAGGTCGCGGAGCAGGCGCTGCTGCTCGGCCGGGCCGGCCCTGGCCACCTGCCGCAGCCGGAACTGCACTTGCGCGAAGTGCGAGGCCAGCGCCAGCAGTGCCCCGTGCAGGCGGCGCCGCTCGGCCCGCAACCGCGGCACCGACCGCGGCGACCCCGCCGCCGTCTCTTCTTCCTCTTCCTCTTCCTCCTCTTGCTCCACTGTCACAGCGCCCACCGGTGCCCAGCGCTCCCCCGGGCCCAGCGGGCCGCCCTCCGACTCCATTATGGCAGTCACCTGCGCTGCGCAGCCGCCGCCATCTTCTCGCCGCGGCGCGGGTGGGGCGGGGCCTGCGCGGCACCAGAGCGCGCCCCCGCCGCCAGCTTCCAGGGCGCCCCCTTGAGGCTCGGAGGGAGCGGGAGGAGAGCGCCGGGCCCCGTTCCCGGCGGTCCGAAATAGTGCGGGGCGGGGCCGGCACGGACATGGCGAGGTGAGCAGGCCCGTTCCACGGGACAGGCGCGTGGCGGGGTTCCGGGACAGCGCCCGGTCGAGTCCCAAACACCCACAAAGGCCTGGGGCAACACCTAAACCAGGCCCCCGGGCAGGGCCCCAGGACAGCGGCTGCTGGTAACGGACACGGTAGGGGTGGCCTATCACGGCCTGCTGCAGCCCACAGGCGCTGTGCGCTTGGGTGCACTTGCTGCCACCCACTGAGTAACTGGTCCCGTGGTGCCTACAGTGCAGCCTGTGAGGGGCCCAACGAGGCTTTGGCCCAAATCTCTGCTCGTGCCTGATGTGCAGTGTGTGTTTGCTGCACTGAAGGTTCTGTGGAAGTACCCACAGCCCGTGTTTTCCCAGGCAACACGCAAAGACGCTGTGGTATGACCGCCCACGGTATGTTTTCCTGGAGTTCTGCGTAGAGGACAGCACAGATGTTCAGGTTGTCATCGAGGATCACCGATTGGTGTTCAGGTGAGCTATAGGTCTGGAGCTGTGGGGATCTTTGGGGCAGGAGGACCCTGTGTGAGCCAGTGAAGCGTACGGTCAGCTCTGTCCTAAACCAGGTATCTGTATTTTGGCAGTTGCAAAAACACAGATGGAGTAGAGTTCTACAACGAGATCAACCTGTATGCCAGGGTGAACTCCAAGGTGAGGCTTCTCCCTAGCAAGCCATTCCCTGACAGCCTGCATCATGCTTAGAATTTTACAGAGCCTGTGCTGTCCTGAGCAGTGCAGCTTAGAGTTGAATTCTGTTCATTTCCTGAGAGCCTGAGTGGGGTGAGCACAAGCCTGGGAACCCTGACCCTGGGTCTGTCGCATGCAGCACAGTGTTGGGCCGCAAACAACTCTTCTCCATGGTTCTATGTACCACAGCCCAAGTGTGGCTGAGCTTTGATCCTCTGCATATCTGCAGTGGATTAGAGAGGAACACAGCAGACACTGAGGGGAGGCATCCCCATCTCTTGGCAGGACTCACGAGAGAAGCGCTCTGACCGCTCCATCACATGCTTTATGAGGAAGTGGAAGGAGAAAGTGGCCTGGCCCCGCATCACCAAGGAGAACATCAAGGTGCATATGGTGCTGGACAGTAAGGAGAGCCTTTGGGGCTGTCTGTACCCAGTACAGTGGCTTCCTGGGTTTCACGTGCCCCCAGGACAGACACCCTGGGCCTGGTACAGCCACCCCAAAATAGAGCTCCCAGTAGGCAGATGCAGGAATGCCTCCTGGTCTCTGTCAGCCCACTTAAGCGCTTTGAGGAAGATGTGGCACCCCCATCCCTTGATGTGGGTAGGGTCAGGACTGGCCCCTGCAGCCACAGGGACGTTCTTCTATGCAGGAGCAGCCCATGCTTGCTCCGTGTGAGGTCAGGGCCACGCTGCTTCCTTCCTCAAGGGGTACTCTCTGTCCACAGCCAGCCTGGCTCTCCGTTGACTTTGACAACTGGCGAGACTGGGAAGGGGACGAGGAGGTGGAGAGGGCCATGGTGGAGGAGTATGCAGAGGTGAGCCTGGTTTTGTGTGCACAGGGTGCTTGGCACGGTGGGGGACAGCCAGCCATGTAGTTCCCACAGACCTTTGTTCCCCATCCAGCTCCTGCAGAAGGTGATGGACAGAGCCCCCCCTCCGACCATGGATGACCTGGATGTGAGTAGAGCCTGGGAGCTCTATCCCCCAGGCACTACAGAAGTCCCCGGCACTCTTCTTGCTCCAGCTGATGCCCCCTGGGTTGCAGTGTGCTGTGGGGATGCACCCAGGGGCTCCCGGGCAACACCTGGTGGGTGCTGCTGGCCTCCTTCTCCCACACTCCTCATCCCTCCGCAGGACGACCTCTGAAGCCCAGCTCCTCAGAGACAGCGCGGCTCCATACAGCTCTCCCCGTAGCGCACAGCAACGAGCCGGGACACGGGAGAAGAAAGCGGAGCCCCGAGGAATGACGCCGGTTTGCGGCAGAGTGCAGCGGACCCCAGTGCACGGCGGCGAGAGCTGCAGGCTCTTCCGGTGCCGATTACGGGCGGGGCAATAAACACGAACTGCTGCCGCGATGCGCCACGGCGTGCCCCGTGCTCGGGGGTCCGCGGGACGGGAGGGCAGCGCGGGCCGCCTTGAGAGGCGGAGCTCCGCTCGTTGGCAGCGCGTTCCGAGTTGTATCCGCCGCTCTGTAGCCCCGCCTGCCAGCCTGCAGGTTCCGCCCGCCGGCTGTCTGTTCCTCGTTCGCCGTTTCTCCGCAGCTTGGGGTGCCGCCGCCATGGTGTTCCAGTGCCAGCGGGACAGCTGGGCCCGGCAGGTAGCGGCGGGGCTGGCGGCGCGGCCCGGCCCGGCCCGGCCTGGCCCGGCCTGGCCTGGTCCCTCACGGTGCCGCCGCCTCTGCGTTGCAGTTCGCCACCAGGGTGGTGTCGTGCCGGGAGGCCGAGCTGCGGCCTGAGGGCGGTGGGGAACCGATGCGCGGCTTCCAGGTGGTGCTCGAGGACACCATCCTCTTCCCCGAGGGCGGCGGGCAGGTACGGCTGGGACCGGGCGAGGAGCGGGACGGCATGGCCGGGCCCGGACAGCGGCTCTCTGTCTCCACAGCCCGATGACCGCGGCCTCATCGGCGCCGTCCCGGTGCTGCGCGTCACCCGGCGCGGCGCCGAGGCCGTGCACTTCGTGGAGACGGCGCTGGAGCCGGGCAGCGCCGTGCTGCTGTCGTTGGACTGGGAGCGCCGCTTCGATCACATGCAGCAGCACTCGGGTGCGGGGCTGGGGCGGGTGATGGCAGCGCGCGCTTCGTCCCCCTCCCGGTTCGTCCGCCGGTTCCCCCCCGCTCCCCCACGGTTGTCCCCACCGTGCTCGTAAGGCGCTTTCACGGAGCTGGAGGCGACGCGCAGTGCACCGGAGGCGCTCGGAGCGCACCGTGGTGCCCCGGGGTCTCCGAAGGACCACCCAGTGCCGGCAGCAGCCTCCCAGCGCCTGGGCCGGGCCCAAACACCGCAGGGAGTGTCGGCAGAATAAGTGCGTGCAGTTTGGTGGAGGACCCTTTCCTGCATTCCAAGCTCAGACCCACTGCTTGTACATCTTTTCCAGGACAGCACCTCATCACTGCCATGGCGGAGCGGATGTTTGGATTCAAAACAACTTCATGGTGAGCTGGAAGAGCGGCCATTAACCTTAGCCTCACCTGGTGTGTGTGCCACCAGGCCAGGAAGAGGTGCATGTTGGTAACGGAAAGCAGCATATGCTGCGATATTTCACCTAAGCACAGAAGGCCTGGGAGGACTGGCTGAAATAAGACAAGCTGTGTAAACTGTTTGCTTTGTCTTGTCCTGTTGCATGGGCGTGATGTGCATCTGATGCTCTTTAGACAGCAGGGAGAGGAGAGAAACGTTTGGTTTCAGTCACATTCCCAGCAGCTCCTCTCAGGTGGCGCTTTGTGCTGCCTAGAGGGATCTTCCACCTGCTCTTCACAGCAGCGGATGTCCTTCATCTGTGCAGGGAGCTGGGCCGGCAGCAGAGTGTCATTGAGCTGGACACCCCCTCCATGACCACAGGGCAAATGGAGGCCCTGGAGCAGAGCGTGAATGAGAAGATCCGGGAGAGGATACCTGTGACAGTGCGGGAACTGGCTGCAGATGACCCTGAGGTTGAAACAGTGAGTGATGGGAGTGAAGGAAGCTGGTGATATCCATGGGACCAAAGCAGTTGCAGCATGGATATTGGTTTGTCTGCCATTCTCCTGCTTTGCTAGGTGAGAAGCCGCAGCTTACCAGGTGACCACACGGGGCCGGTTCGAGTGGTAGACATTGAAGGCATAGACTCCAACATGTGCTGTGGGACTCATGTCTCCAACCTGAGTGACTTGCAGGTAGGGGGCTGCGGCCACATTACTTCCAGGAGCCCTCAGCACACACATACAGCTCAAGGACAGCAGAAATCCTGGAGATACGGGGTCTGCTTGAAATTGTCCTGAAGGGAAAATGGGCAGAGCTGACCACCTATGAGGGTAAAAGCAAAATACCATTCTCCTTTTCTAACCAGGTTATTTTTCTGTTTAAGGTTATTAAACTTCTTTGCACAGAGAAGGGGAAAAAGAACAAAACCAACTTGGTTTTCCTGGCAGGAAATAGAGTGCTGAAGTCAGTTGAACAAAGTCACCGTACTGAGAAGGCCCTAACCTCACTGCTGAAGTAATATCCTTTTCACTTTGGTTCTTTCATCTTTATTTTTCCTTCTGACAAATATAGCATAAGTCTCAGGTGCATTTACCTGCTTTTTATTATATGTTACCTGCTTTTGCTGCATTAATAAATCTTCAGAGCAGTGATCCAAATTCTCCTTTTTCTTTCAGAAATGGACCAGGTGAACATGTAGAGGCCGTGAAGAGATTGCAGAGTTCTGTGAAACTGCTGCAGAAGGTATGAGGTTGGCTGGGGAAAGCAAATTGTCTGCTTCCTGTAGACCCGAGCAATTGAATTTAAAGCATCCGTTTTTATCAAAACTACTTCCAATTCTGGGAACACAACTCAGTGTTCATGCTGGCTTGACCATCCGTGGTGCTGTTTTTTCACTTTTCTTTCAGAATAATTTGAACCTGCTAAGAGACATTGCTGTTTTGATAGCCCAGGATTTCAAAAGCAAACCTATTCAAAGTCCGCTGTTTGTCTTACACAGGTATGGAGGAGTTCAGGGAAAAGGATAAGAACCCATGGTATATGATTTGTGACAGCTGCATTTCCCTGACACCTATTCAGGCCTGTTTATGACAATGATATTTTAAAAGTCAAAGATTCCTCAAGGACAAATACAAACAAGGTGGATAGAACTGTCTGGGCCTGCCGGATGTTTGCGTACTTAATGTGTTAGTAATTCAGTCACTGAATTCCTCTGATTTTATAGCTAAGAAATGATTGTGTCTGTCTCATGTCTTTTTGCTCACATTATTTTCAAATAAAACTGAGGAGCTCGATTTCTTAAACACTTAAATAATTCCTAATATATCCACAGGAAATTACAAAAAGAATTTATATGTATAGAAAGAAAGTAATCTGCAGCCTGATTGAAAGAGACCAAAACCTCAGGCACAATCATAGGCTGTGCTTGCAGATCTTACCTTTCAACTTCTCTGATGTTGGTGGAAATTTTAGTCTTAAGCAAACAAAATGGAAAACTGAAAAAAGCTAGGCTTGGAGAGTCATTGCCTGCTGTTTGTTATTAATATTTTGGACTCTGGTGTGGATATACATATATATTTTCTCTCTGAAGTGGCTTTTTACCTCTCCATGCAGGAAAGAGGGTGACTCTGAGTTTATGAACATCATCGCTAATGAGATCGGGAAAGAGGTGAGTCGTTGATACAGACTATCCTGACACCAGTGGTGTTTTCATTCAACTTTGTAGCACGGGCAAGGGCTGGATAGGCTTCCATTTGCACCACAGTCACAAACTACAGGTCTCCTTCCTTCCAAAAGTTAGATGAGTTAGGCTCACTGTGCTGGGCATCCTCAATGGTCAAAAAATACAGCAGTGAAAATTCAGAGCACCGTGGAAGATCTTGTCTCACAAAAAGCCTTACAGATCCTCTTTGGACGTGTTAACTTAGGATACTCGGTACCTGTTCAGTCCCCCACAGTATACAATTCAGTATGAAAGGTTCAAAAGCTCCCTCCCTTCTTACTTCAAATTGAGTTTCAGTAATGAGCACAAACTTAGAATTTGTTTTAATGTCTTAATGGGAAAAGGAAGGCACTGGCCCTTCAGGAGCATCATCCCTCTCTCTGTCTACAGGAAACCTTGCTGTTCTTGACTGTGGGAGATGAAAAAGAAGCAGGACTCTTTCTTCTAGCTGGATCTGTTGAAGCAGTTGAGAATTTAGGTCCCAGGTACTGTGTTCTATGGTTTCTTTAAAAGTAGGGAGACTTCTAATTACACTGCTCAGCTGCTTGGGTAGGGCATGGACCTTTGTATGCTCACTGAGCAGGTTAGGGCAAGCCACTTCCCTCTGTAAGTGAGTGGCCATCAGCATGTCCTGATGTTACTGCAGGGTGGCAGAGCTGCTGGAAGGCAAAGGAGCTGGGAAGCGAGGCCGCTACCAGGGCAAGGCAACTAAGATGAGTCGTCGAGGAGAAGTGCAAGCTCTGCTCCAGGAATTCATCAGTCAACAAAGAGATGAAGCATAAAGAAAGAATTTTAAAAGTAGGGCTGTCACCCCTGCTTTGTATGATCTCCAGTAAGTTCTCTCCCAGAGAATAAGGACAAAAAAAGTCCTGTGTAAAATCCCATGGAGTTAGGAAGGACTCCTACTCCATGTCTCTCCAGCTTGCCATTTCTGCCAACGGTTCCCAAGGCTGCTACAACTTCAGCTGCAGAAGCAAAAGGGGCGCTGAAGAGCCATGGTCAAAAAGCATCTGATATGGGACTAGGTGTTGTTTTTTCCCTCCTAGAACCAGCATGGCAGGTTTAGTCCAGATGTTGATAATAAACAGAAAAATAAAGACAGACAAATCTCCATCCTAAAGATGTTTATCTATCATGAACATATAGGATAAGTAGCCTCGTGGTTTCCTTGCTTGGCTATGTTGCGCTGTCACTCAACAAAGAGCAGAGCCCTCTGCCAGCTATTGAGCTGTTTGTGAGTAGCAGAATCAAGCTAAGGGTCAAGGCTGTGCAGGCCATCAGCTCCTATTGTGACGCTTTGCTGCAGGAGGAGGGGAAGCAGCAGTCCTTGTCCCTGATGCACAGGGTGCACAGAGCCTTCCATGGTGCTGGCTGCATCCTTGCGCAGCTGGACTGACAACTTGGCCAATACTGTCCTTTCCCAGCTGGTGGAAACCTCTGGGAGTTGCTGATCTAGGTAAGCTTCCTATTGAAGCTTTTCCTGTAATAAATGAGCTCCACAGCTGAGCTCTATCCTTAGATGTTTACAGCCCACTTTGGATTTTAGCATGGGGTTCAGATGATTTGCTGTTTGGTCTTTATCACCTGGGCTGCACGCACCTTGTACATGCACCGTGTCTCTGACAGTTGCCAGCATGCACTGATTACTTTCATGAGCTTTAACTGTGCTTTGTGGGTGTATGTACTGGAATCACTCCTATCACAGTCAGCTGTTCTGCTAATGGGGCAGGGTACAGGGGATGTGGGATTGCCAATCAGCACTGCACCGACCCCACACAGCCTCAGCCTGCTAGCTCTTGAAGCTCTACTTGCTGCCCTCAGTAGCGAGGTGACACAGATGTGTCTTCATTGCTGGCACGTGGTGCATACAGGGCCCCTGAACCAAGAGCACAAAAGCAGCTTTGCTTCCCTGCCCTGTGTGCAGCCACTACTGAACTTTGGTCAGGACACCTCCATGCACCTTGCCAGAACTCCTGAGTTCTCCTTTACACGCCTGTGTGTTCTGGGCAGCAGAAAGACTTGGGGAAGCCTGGTGCTGCCTCTCCTTGTGCTTCCAGCCGTGTCTTGCAGCAGGCAGGAGCAGGACCTGAGAAGGGATATCCTTCCAGCACCACCAACAGCCTCCCTGTCCCTGGGGATGGCACTTGGGCACCATCCGCACACGCACAAGGCAGCTGAACTCATCAATAAAATACAACTTCAGCTTTAATAAAATACCCCTTGTTTGCAGACACACGGCTACATATATGTGCACGTATACACACACGTACTGAGAGCTGCTTCACGCAGCAGTGAATACTGGGCAGTGGTCCCAGGGGCTGAGGAGCCTTGGGGCTGGGGGCTCCCACGAGCTGGTGGTTGTTTCCATCTCCTGCCTGTCCCCCTGCAGAGCTGCCTTGCCACAGCCATTGAGCACCCACAACTGCGCAGTACCTTGCTCCTGCCGTCTCTATCCCTTGTGCCACCGGGGCCTGTGGCACATCTGGCACCGTGGGTGCACGCCATGCTAGAGTCAGCCCATGAAGCTGTAATGGGGAGAAACCAGCACAACCCCCATGATCCCATGGTTCCTGTCCCCAGCCCTGAGCCAGGGTGGCCACACTGTTACCTGCCCCTAGACACCCTTCTTGTCCTGCGTGGTCAGAAACTGAGAGATGCAGTAGGGGATGAGGCCAACGGTGGCCAGTGGCACGGCTGCTCTCTTGCAGAAGGAAAGGACATAGAAGAGCAACTGCATGTGGGAGGGTGGCCTGAAGGCATCAAAGAGGTGCAGGACCAGCAGTGAGGCGGCAGCACAGCCTAGGCGGAAGGACAGCTGGTGGCCTTGCTTCCCCCGGCAGCTCTCCAGGTACATGTGGGAACTCAGGGCCAGCCCCAGCCCAAAGAGGATGCCCAGGTTGCGAAGAAGGCTGGCGAAGGGCGTGGTGTCAATGTGGACCCACTCGGGACGGGCACACCACCTCTGTGCCTTCTCCAGTGTCCAGAGCAGTTCAACACCGAGCATCCGCAGTAGCAGGTAGAAGCCCAAGGCGAAGCTGAAGAGGAAGAAGGTGATGCCCAGGTACCTGCGGAGGCTGGCACGGTAGATGGAGTGGATGTGCTGGAAGGTCTCAGCCACGGCCATGCCTGCCAGGAGAAGAGGTACTGGCAGTCAGAGTGGGACGAAGACGGCTCCAGAGTGCGGTGCAGACCTGACAGTCACTGCTGCACCCTTACACTCGCAAATCGCCCTTCTTATGTCCCCAAGCCCACATTCAATGGCACATGGACAAAGGCTCCTTCTCAATAGCAACAAGTGCAGAGCCATTGTCTGCAGTTCTTGCTTGCCCCTGCTCCTTTCTTGTGCACACAACGGGAGCACAGGGGCGTGCTAAGTTGTGGAAGGGACAGAAACAAGGTGAGCTCACCAGATATGACCCCTGCGATGACCTGATGAGGAAAGTGGGCAGCGATGAAAATGCGGGACAGACAGACACAGACCTGAATGGCCCAGAATCCCGTCCACAGCACGGTCCACAGAAACCTGCAAGGGGTAGAGAGCTCCATCAGCGCTAGAACTGGTGCACGCTGCCATACGGACTTTGAGTGGTGCCAGAACATTGTGGTGCTGCTGCCTAAATTGGTCCACCTGCATTCCCTTAATCTCTGGGTCAGGGCTTGCACACACTCACCAGTACTTCAGTGTTTTTGACTGCTTCTTGCCCATGGCGATGGAAAGCAGGGCGGTCACCATGACGTAGTACACTCCTGCTGCACCCATGGCATGGCCGGAGGGGCTCCCTGGGTAAGAAGCAGGGCTTAGGTCAGCCCTCTCAGAGCAGGCTGTCCCTGCTGCCCTTGTGCCCCAGGAGCTCTGGCACCAAGCACCCATCCCTAGCCTGCAGGCAGGTGATGGTGTGGCACAGGGAGCACAGAATCACAGAACTGCAGGGGACAGAAGGGACTTCTGGAGCTCTCCAAGTTTAACCCTCCCCCCCCCCCCCCAGTTTCCCCAGAGCAGGTTGCACAGGAGTGAGTCCAGATGGGTTTGGATATCTCCAGAGAAGGAGACTCCTGCACATCTCTGGGCAGCTGTGCCAGAGCTCTGCCACTCTCACAACATAAAAGTTCTTCCTCACAGTCAGATAGAACTCCCTGTGCCCAGTGCCCCCTGTCCTGGTACTGGGCACTACCTAATGGATCCTGGCCTCCACTCTTCAGACACTGATCAGATCCCCTCTCAGCCTTCTCTTTGCCAAGCGAGCAGCACCAGGGCTCTCAGTCTTTCCCCATCACAAGATGCTCCAGGTCCCCACCATCTCTGCAGCCTGGCACAGGCAGAGTTTGTGCTTAATTTCCACATCTGCACACACCAAGGGTAAAAGTCTGCTCTGCACCAGGGCACGGCAGTGGCCCCACAGCTCAGTGATAATCGCCAAGATAACAGTCCTGGCTGTGCCAGCACCCGCCCCCCAGCATAGGATCAGTACTCCTGGGCCTGTGGGCAAAGTGCCAACCGCTTTTGTCAGAGCAGGGGACCCTACCGGGGCCAGTCTCACAGGTGAGTGGGAACTGCTGGATGGCTGGCTCAGAGGTGTTGCTGTAATAATCAGTCTCATGCACCCACCAATACGGCCTCTCCCCAAACAGGATCCTGAAATGAAAGTAGAAAGGGCTTTGTGGTTGTCCTAGGCACCAGAGCAGGCTGTGGTTCCAGCTCTGGCTGTGAGTTAGAAGGCATCAAAACAGCATCCAGACAGCATCTGTCCCTGTCCCCATCCCCAAACCCTTAGGAGGAGGAGCGGGAATGCCCTGGGAGCAAGCTGATGCTCTGAGAAGAGGATATGTCTGCTCCTTCCATGCCTTTTCAGGCTACAAGCAGCCATCCCATGCTGCCAGCATGGGCAGAGGCCACCTGCCCCCAACACATGCTTAGAGTGTAAGGCAGTACACCAGGACTGGGCACACATCTGGCTATGTTAATCCAGCTATGTTGGTGCACGCGCAGCGAGCTGCAGTACAGCACTACTCACCACTTGAAGACGAGGTTGAGCCAGTCCCCGATCACGGCCACCCAGATAAGCCGGATGCCCACTGGCTCACACAAGTGGAACCAGATAGGGAAAAGAACAAAGAATGTGTTCCTGAGGTCTGCGGCAAAGGAGATGAAGAGGAACCAGTCCTGAGAGCCCTGGAAATGCGCCTGCAGCCAGTGCGTCGCCTGGATGCCTGCATCATGCAGGAGGTTCATGGGGGCTTCCATCCTCCTCCGCAGCCTCCTGCCTGGTTCAGGCTGTCCCGCGCTCCGCCGCAGTTTTATACCCCACGGGTTCGTGTTTGCTGCCGATAGGTCACTTGTCCCAGCATTGATCTTTGGACCTAAAACCACTTTTGCTGAAGGGTGCATCACTGGCGGGTTGTTACAAACGTGCTTGGAACAACTTGCATAAAGGGGAAAAACAGGCTGCAGGGTGGCATAGGGCATGCCCTGTAGGAGCCTTTAACCCTTCATTGCCCCATTACTCAGGGGGGATGCTGCAGCCCCTGCTCTGCCTGGCTCCCCTTCAAAAGAACACCTGATCTGTAGTGAACCCCAGTGTTTCAGCAGGGGAGAGGTTTAAGTACCTGCAGAGGGATGGAGTGGCATTTATCCTATCCCTCTGCCATCAGCCCAAGCATTGCTGGTGCATGGATCAGGTTGTGCATAGAGCAGGGGCTGCCCAATACCCTGACCCCCTCTGAGACCTGCACCTGATGCCAAAGCACTGTGCTGCACAGTCTTTGCCAGGCTGACACAACCAGTGCTCTCCTCAGCAGGAAACTTCCCAAGCTGTTTCAGGAGACCCCCAGAGCAAGGTCTGGGGAGGTCTTGGCTTCCAGCAGTGTTTTCCCGAGACCTGCCGGATTTCAGGACCTGTGCAAACCAGGCAGGGGGAGCAATCCTAACTAGCACATCCCCAGGTTAATGCCTCCTGCCCTGTCAGCCCCCAGCAATGCAGATGGAGCTGGAGACATCCCTTGTCACACATGGTCCCTGCCTGTCACCTTTCCACCCCAGCCATGCAGCGCTGACATCTCTATTTTTCTGTTCCTCTCTGGGAGTTAAGGGTAAACGGGTAACACAAATATATCTATAGGATCCTGGGACATGGAGGTCAGCCTGGCAGGACAAATCCAGCTGTCCATCCCTGGCTGCTGCAGGGACAAACAGCACAGCAGTACAGGGCACCTGGCCAGAGCCACAGGCACACAGCTGCACACACAGCAGGAGCAGACAGCAGAGTGTTAATGATTAGCAGCCAGTGAAAATGTACCACTTATCACTCACTCCGCTAGAAAGTTCAGGTCAGGAGCCTTGAACTGCTCCATGGTGCGGTATGACGCAATGCGGAGGCTGTGTCCAGCAGTGGCAGCAGTGGGAGGCACGGGGCAGCGTCCTCCCTCTTCCTGCCCCCTGCCTCAAGCGACCACCATGACGTCCACACTTGCAGCTGCCAGGCCAAGGAAGGGCTGTTTTTACTGGCAAACACTGGTTTCTTTAGGGCAGTGAAAATGTTTAGAGATCTACCTTGAGGTGCAGAGCAGCAAGAGGCTGGAGATAGCACAGCAGAGCAGCAGGTCACACATCACTGGTGCTCTGCAGTCAGCTGAGTCTTGGTGTCCCGAGGAACTGGGTCGGCTCTGATGCTCCCAGGGAAGGGGAGTGTGAGCACAGTGCAGGCTGGCAGGGTCCAGCTCCAGAACATCTGCTCTATGCTGGCAGTGAGAGCCTCACCTGGGGGAGAGCACAGCATCCTAACCCCCAGCACCCAAAATGGAGCAGAAGCTCGCACAGAAATAGAATTACTCTTGCAAAACTAAATTCCTCAGCAACTCATTTCGGTGTCCTCAGCTGAGAGCTTTTGGCCAGCACAAAGGAATTCAATGGGCTTGGCTCTCATATCCAACATGTTTTGAAACAGTTAGCAATTAATCCCTCAAAAGCTTCACTGCAGAAAATGGGAGCAAAAGGAACTGGGGGATGGGGAAAAGCAGGACAAGGATCCTCCAGCCCCTTTGGAAGGAGTCACAGCAACAAAATAGGGATTGCATTTGGGAGAGGGCAGGAACTGGAATGGGAACAATGGCTCCCCTACAGCCACAGCCAGATGAGCTGGCAGCCCAGGAGCTGCATGCCCTGCAGTGACAGCAGCTGGCTCCAGGACACAGCGTCCCCACGGTTCCCAAGCCACCAGACACAGCCAAGGCACGCGCAGCGCACACTGTCACACTTGGCTGCCCCTTAGCACCAGGGTTTCATCCAGAAGATTCTCAGTCCATTGCAGCGCTGGGGCTAGAAACAAGGTCAGCACTGCCTGCGTCAGCATGTGGGCAGAGTCCAGGCAGTACCTGTAAACACACGGGAATACATCCCAGCACAGGGAGCATTGTACCTGCTCCCCCCGGCTCCCAGGACTGATGTTCCCAGGCATCGCCTGAGCATGCAGTGCAACCAATCCCACCCCAAATCCCTTCCCCATGTTGCAGTGCCTCCATTCTGCTGCAATCCAAGGTATCTCCAGAATATACTTGCTGCCATTTGGTCTCCTCAAGGCCACCATGTCACAGCCCCTGGGGAGGGCAGATCCCTTTGCAGCTCCTGGCGACACAGCAGCCAACTGCCTGCTACGTGCCAGGGCTGGAGTCAAACCTCACTGAATCCTGGCACACTGCAGCCCCGACCCAGCCCAATGCAGTGGGGACGGGCTCCATGTTCCTGCAGCTGGGGCTGTGCACTGGAGCAAGGGTCCCCAAGCTGGGGGGTGAGAACAAGGCTCCGGGCAGCAGCCAAGGCCAGAACCAATTAATCCAGCTTGATACAGCTGTTACTCATTAACTCTTTTGTTTGTCCCATATTTTGCTGCAGAAGGGTCCTACTAGCACACAGGGTCCAAGAGTACAGCCAGTGGACGCTCACATGGCCATGCTGGGCATTGTGCCCACCACTGGACCTTTGCCCTCTCTGACGTGCGCCTGCAAACCAACGCAGCCTCATAACACCACCAGCATCCAGGATCTGACCATCAGAAGCTGCGCTGACAAGCTATGCAAGAGTTGGGTCAGAAAATGCACTAACATTCTTCTTTATTGGAACTGGCTGGGCACCAGGCTGTCATTGTGCAGCATGCTCATCCAGTGCAGCATCCTTATCCCCAGTACTGTTCCCAGCACTCAGTGCTGCCACAGCAGCTGGCACCCAGCATCACCTGGGACAGCACAGCTCCAAGGGCAGCTCCAGCCTGGCCCCGAGCGGCTCCATCACCACAGAGGCACCTGACTACCTCGGTAGGATAGAGCCTCACATCCATGACCTGAGGGAGGAAGTGAGCAGGGCAGGTCCCAGTCAGCTGGCTGCACTCTCTCCATCACTGAAGGCCCTCCAGGAATGCAGCCCAATGGCTGGACACAGGCTATCTGTGTCAGCACCTGTCCTCCTCTTTGACCCCATCAGTGCCCGCCAAGTGGGGGGCCCAGGCTGATGTTGACGAAGCCGCTGTACTGGAAGGGTGACAGGCGTGGGGCACAGGTGGCCGCAGGCAGGCAGGCGAGGGGGTTGGCTCCACATGCTCCTATCCCCTGCTCACTGCTGAAATAGATGCCGTCAGGCGAGTACAGTGAGGGGTCCTCGTCAAAGTAGTTGTAGGGCCTCAGGAAAAAGCCGACACTGTTCCCCACAGTCACAGTGTTGGGGATGTCCTCAGCATGAGGAACGTGGAGGAACCCCACAGAAATCCACGCGACCAGGTCCTGGGGCAGAGAGGGGAGACCAGAGCATCTCAACAGCTGCACCAACCCTTCCAGCCCTGTTCCCACCTGCTGTGACCATGAAGTCTCGGCCACAAGCAGTCCTATGGAGCTCAGTACTCCCACTCACCTCATTAGCGATGGTTTCATCGTTGATGAAGTCAGCAAAGGTGACGGTGGGTGTCCAAGGGTCATTCTGGTTGTAGACACTGGTGCTGGTGGGTTCCTCCTCCTTCCGCCTGGTGACAGCCAGCTTGTACCTGTTGGAGCAGGAGGCACTGTGACACTGGGACACAGCACAGGGTAGGTGCAGCACAAGCAGCAGCTCCAACACTATGGGGCTTGCAGGACTTTGCTGGCCATGAGAGGCACAGCCCAACGCTTTGGCTTTAGGTCCAGCTTACGCAACCTCCCCCAGAACAGGAGCCATTAAATTTCACCCTGGTTGCAAGCCAGCACTGCAGTTTTTCCAAAGTGTTTTTCCAAAAGGCATCCTGTCCTTATGCAGAGGAGTCAAGACCTACAGATACCAATGCAGCCCTTGGGAAAACACGTGATCGTTCTAAATTAAACTTATCTGGGGTCAGATTCCTGCCTGGGAACTACTATGAACAGATACCATTGAGCAATTTTTCTATGGACTGTCAGAGACAAGAAGCAGATGAGCTTGTTATTTAACCCTTCCCTGCAGACAGGCTTGGCAGACCCTACTCTGCCAGCAGGAGGGGACCAGGCTAGGGATGGGTGGCCAGGAAGCTTCTCAGCACCTGCAGGACTGGTATTAGTGGATTCCATTGGCACGGAACACAGGGCTGCCCATGCACTGCCTCCCTTGGCTGCTTGTAGCACGACTGCAGCTTGCCATCTCAGCCCCCCACCTACCTGCCCCAGCTGATGGCCTTCTCCATGGGGCTGCTGGTGGGCAGGTGCTCCCCAGGGAAGCTGACCACCTGTACCCGGTAGCTGCGAAGGTGTCCCCACCGGTTGGGCTTGGGGCCAGTGATGGAGAGGTAGCGGGGGAGAGAGGCATTGAGGGGGAACGCTGCCTCATTCTCTCTCTCCAGCCTCTCCCGGCGGAGGAACGGCTGCTGGAGGGTGTTCCCTGGGCTCCAGGGGATGCTCACCGTCTGGTACCCCATGTCTTGGGACTCCAGTGAGTTCAGCTGCCCTGTGAAGTAAAAGGGAGAATCCCCTTGAATTCCACACCCTGGGTAGGGCTGCATCTCACCAAGAAATGCAGCTGGGGAGCTGTTCTGCTGCACATCCTGGGCATGCAGGCAGCAGCTTTTGAGACACAGAGCATGTCTACAGGCAAAGTGCTCACCCACGGGGGCAAATGGCCTCCTCAAGCCCTGGTGAATGCACAAGATGAGACCTACCATCAATATCCAGGTCCACCTTGTAGTGAATGTGGTGTAGGTGCATCGTCCCCAGTGTGTGTGGCCCAACCTTGTTGCCATAGTTGGTGCCTTGGCCATGGAGGAAGGAGGAGCTGATGTAGCCGGTGGCATGGACCCGGACCTCCACAGCCCCATTGCTGTAGAACATGAAGTCCCAGACGTAGTCATAGTTTATGAGTGTGGAGACAGCACGGATGACCAGGGTGTTCTTCCGCAGCCCTCCATAGTACAAGGAATGCATGTCAGAGAAGTGCCGCCGCAGAGGAAGGGAAGTGTCTTGCTCAAAAATGCAGAGTGAATTCTGGTTGGTTCTGGGGACATCTGACTCGGACAGGTAGTGCCGATCCACGTAGGTGGCCATGTAGGGACAGTCAACACCCCGGACCAGCTCATAGGCAAATCTGCCGATGCCAAAGCTGCCATCGAGGTAGCGGGTGGACATACCTCCAGGGCAGTTGGAGCCATACAGAGCTAAGGCTTCCTGCAGGCTCAGCTCATATATTATCCTTTCCCCACGGAAACGGATGTCGAAGAGCCGTGGGCCAGTGTTGGGGTTCATGCCAAAGGCAATGCTCCAGCCCTGGTAGGTGACACGGTTGTCCCTGATGCTGTAGCGGGGACCCTGGGGCTCAAACTGAAGTGGCCCCGGAGCACCAGGTGAGCGGAGAGGTCTCATGGAGCCGAGCACTGTGTCTTCCTGGGGCTTCTGAACCACAACCACCTTCAGTGACTTGGTCACAAACGCATTCTCCAGCTCAGCTGTGCTGGGGAAGTAGTGTCCATTGTAGAAGACCTGGCGCAGGTACCACTGGGAGACATCGAGCGGCCCGTGCTCCACCAGCACCTCCAGCCCCACAGGCAGGACGAAGTATCCACTGCCAGCAATGCCATGGAAGAGGACGAACCACGTGGTGCGATCTCCGGACTTGAGGCCCCGGGGTGCAGTGGTGATGGTGGCCAGGTCGGTTCCATCAGATGCGCAGCATGCAGCAAGGAAGCGCGGTGCCTTCCTCAGCTCCTTCTGGATGAGCTCATTGATGGCTGCGTACTCCACACCAGTGACAGCTCTGCGGTGGTACGGCAGCTTCCCCCCATACTTCTGCACCGTGACGTCCCGGTGGTACGTTGGTGCTGGCAGTGGGCCCACCACGTACTCAGTGATGTTGGGCTCTGCCTGGGCCCCAAAGTACAGTACAGCCAGTGCCTCACGGGGCGGACGAGCCCCTCCGGCATCCAGGAACCGCAGCACCTCTGCCTTGGCCGGGAGCTGCACGTCCACGGAGGCAATGCAGTTGTCGGAGGGTTTGGCATGCGCCGCATCGGCCAGCGGCATCCCGAGGCTGCCCCGCAGGTACTGCACCACCTGTGCCAGCTCCTCGGGCGTCAGGTCAGCAAAGACCTGGCTGTGGCCATCGTCCGCTTCCTCCTGTGCCGCGGGCTGCTGCTGGCAGGCGCCGGGGGCCCGTGCCCGGGTCAGCAGCACGCAGACGAGGGCAAAGATTGTGGCCAGGGCCAGGAGGAGCAGCACAAGCGCCGTTTTCATGTTCATGGCTGCTGCCGGTTTCGAGGTTTCTCAAGTCGCTGCTTCTGTCAGCTTGGATTTGGTGGACTGGGCGTTTTTTCTCCCTTGTTTTCTGAAGAGAGGGTGGCCCGGATGAGCTCATAGGGAGGGCACACCACAGTGCTCTCAGACGTGCCTGGGATTTACTGGGAACCATAAAAGGCAACTTTGCTCTGCTTCCTCCAGCAGACCACAGTTTTAAATCGACTCTGCTCCTGCACCCGTCCTTCCCCGCTTGTCCTGCAGGCTTCGCTGCAGCACAGGGAGGACACAGTGGGACAACAGGGAGAAAGAAGTGTACTTCTCCTTGCGCCCCCTGCACTCTTGGGCTTGGTGCCCCAGGACCTCCCAGCAGCCACTGCTGGAAGCATAAGAACAAGACAGGCGGAATAGCACTGGATTTTTTTTTTTTTTTTTTTTTTTTTTTTTAAACCTGACATTGGCACTACACAGCATTTGTTGCTACAACAGAGGAAGAGCATTTTCTCCTCACTTTTACCCCTGGCATGCAGCAGTTAGCAGACACTCTGCAGACCTCCGCTCGGCAGCATGCTTCACTCATACAGATCACTACGTTATAAAAGCCACAATAAAGAGTAAAGTTGTTACACGACTGCAAACAGAGAAAATGTCACTAAAAGAAATGAATATCCATGGGAGATCAGTCAGCCTCTGACCCTGCCTCCTGGACCTTTAAAGCCTGCTGATATTTTGGAATCCGTCATAGGTGAATGGGGGGAGGCTTGGCACACAGGAGGCAGTTTGGGATAGGCAGGTGATGGGGTTAACCTCACATGCCATGAAGTTCTGCTCGCTGGTGAAAAACACGCCATCAGGTGAGTAAATGGAGGGGTCCAAGTCATAGTAGTTGTAGGGTCTCAGGAGAAAACCAACTGAATTTCCCACCGTCAAGGTGTTGGGAATATCTTCTGAGTGAGGGATATGGAGGAAACCAGCAGTTATCCAGGCCACCAGGTCCTAGGCAGGAGGAGGTATATGACTGTGGTTATTTCAGACTGAAATCTGTGCCTGGGCCACAGGAGAGCAGAGGGTACCTCAGTGGGCACCCGCAGCTCATGCTCCCACAGCCCAGCAACACTCCAACCCACTCTCCTCATGCTTTGCTGCTGCCCCAGTGGATCACATGGGCAATGTGTGGGATGGCGTGGCCAGCACCAGCAGCTCATGCCTCCAAGACCCTCCTCACCTCATTGGTGATAGTTTCATTGTTGATGAAGTCAGCAAAAGCGACAGTGGGGGTCCAAGGGTCGTTCTGGTTGTAGACACTGGTGCTGGTGGGTTCTTCCTCCTTCCGCCTGGTGACAGCCAGCTTGTACCTGGGGACAAGGACAGAGATGGGACCCTGGGGCAGGGCAGAGCTAAAGGCTGCTCCCTGGAGCCTGCAGATTACCAGACTGGTCCTATGGAGTAACCGCAGCCCTGGGCTGCATCTACCCCTTCCCTCCCCATGGGGAGTATCCCTGCAGCACCTCCTCAGCCAGTGAGGCTGGAGGCATTGCAGAGTACTCAGTGTCCCCACCAGAGCAGTCTGACCTTGCCCAGCTGATGGCCCTCTCCATGGAGCTGGCTTCAGGAATGTGATCCCCTGGAAAGCTGATGATTTGAATCCTGTAGCCACGCTGGTGGCCCCACTTGTTTTTTTGGTTGGTCGCAAAGTAGATGTATCTGGGCATCACGGAGTGGAGCCGGAAGGCAGCCTGGTCCTCCGTGTCCAGGACCTTCTTGGTGAGCCGTGGACGCTCAATCTGCTGCTCTGGGTTCCAGGGAGCCTGTGCCACCTCAAATGCCATGTCATGGGCCACCAAAGAGTTCTTCACCTCTATGAGGACAAAGCAAAGCAGCTGAGGAACTTTCCTGCAGTCAGATCCCACTCTCTCCATTGACCCTTCCTGCACCCCAGGCTCCAATCACCACCACCTGCAGGCAAGAGTAACTATTGCTCCCTGGTTCTACTGCAGCACAATGGCATGCCGTGCTCTGTAGTGTGTTTGTTTAGCTGGTGAAACACAGCACTGTGTCAAACGGTGCCATTCCCGTGGACTCTCGCCCTTGGTGAGAGAGCAGAAAAGGAACCCCTCCAAGGGCAGAAGGACCAGTGTGAGCCCTGTCTGATTAACCCGAGCACCTGGCAGCCCAAGCACTGTGTTTCTGCTCATCAGAATGCATCCTGCAAGGCTGCACCAGATAGAGCACGGGCTCTGAGCACATCTGCATATTACAAAAATGGAGCAGTTCTGGTCTTTCCACAAAGATGAGACAACAGCCACGGGCTCACAGCAAGAGGAGCAGCACAAGAGCAGAGAAATCTGGGGATAGGATGGCTAAGAGATGATGAAGGACCCCAGCAACAAACTTCTGCCAGCCTCCAGCACCTGCAAGGTTTGACCAGAGCTTTGGGACCAAGCCCCAGCATTGCAGGTGAAGTCAGCACGAGATGCTGGAGACCTACAGAAATGGATCCATGCAGCCACTGCCCTGCTTGTTCTCATCTTTTTTTGCAACGTGGACAAAAACTTCCAACTCCATACCTCCCCTTCCAGTGGCAGTCTGAGATTCCACCTGCCTTTTCCCTATTTCTTTAGTTTTGCAATCCCTCCTTTTTTTTTTTTCCCCCCCCAGAAGGACTCTAAAATCATCCTGAAAGGACACAGAGCAGTTATTAAGTTTCTAGGTGTTTCCCAATGAGAAACAAAGAAATTTAAAATACGTGGTGGTAGCTTACAGCATATAAAATGTCAACAGGAGCACAAGGACAGATTGAGACAGAAGTTGTAGAGGGAAAAAAAAAAAAACAAACCAACAAACCTTAATGCTGTCTACGAGGGCACATCACCTACCCCACATGTGGGAAGAAAAACTAGCAGGGGAGTCTGAAAGAACTCATAGAGAGCACAAAAGAGACAAAACCCAGACCTACCTCCCACATCCAAGTCTACTTTAAAGTTGACAGGACAAATGCATTCTGTACCTCAACCCTACTGCTGTACCATCTCCATGGAAAAATATGAGGAGTTCATATACCCCATGGCCTGGACTTTGGCTTCAACGGCCCCATTCTGGTAGAAGATGAAGTCTCATAGCTCCGTATTGGTTTTCTGCCACCACATTAATTTAGATTCTTCTGTTTTCTGTCTCACCTCGAGTCCCTTTTCTCTTCAGGTCCCACAGCTGCCTTGCAGCAGGCCTCGTGTAGGGGATGCTATGCTTGTGCTGCAGGACATGGGGTAGGAGGACCCCTCAGGCACCCTGCATTGCCTCTAGTCCTGGTGATCAGGATAAGCACTTTCTTTCCCTCGCTTGTGCCTAGACACAACTCTTCTCCGCTGCTCTCCAGCCAAGGCTCCAGGCATGCAAACAAAGCAGGGAAAGCAGAGACACAGCAGCCACATAAAAGGACCTTCAACTGCTTTAGCATGCTCTCAAGCCTTGTTCACAGGAAGGGGATCAGACTCAGCTCTGTTTTTGACCATGACGACGGCAGCAGCATTGCTCAAGGCTGCACGAAGCAGTGGGATGCAGCAGGCACAGCCCCTCTGCCTGCGCGGGACATGTGCCACACCTGACTCAGCTCAGCAGGGGTTATGGTGCTGCACTGCTGCTGGGCTTGGGCACAGGCAGCCCACAACCTCCAGATGGATCCTGCTGGTTCTCTGACAATGTAAAACATCCCCCGCCCCTTTTACAGGAGCAGGTTTCAATGGCAGACATCCCACACCACCGGCTGGTGCCCTCTGCTCCAGCGCAGCCCCAGTGCCTTCCTGACTTGCAGAATCTGGATCAGCCTGGGAGGGGAAATGAACCCTATGCACTCAGCCTGTGTGCACTGCAGGGCAGCACTCAGCCCTTCCCTATAGCAGAGCGCTGCTCCCACAGGGACCCATACCCCCATGCAGGAGCAGGGAGTTCTCTGGTTTGTTGCAACAGCTCATCAGACACAGGCTCAGGATCTAGCTACACAGATTTCCTTGAAAGGGATGGAGGGATTGATCTGCAGATGGTCAGCCCTGCAGTGCTGCACACCACACAGGGGAGCACGGATTTCCCTAAGGCACGAGGGGATGCCAGGAGTAGCACCAGGCATTGCATGAGCCAGCTCACACCTCTCGTGCTGCAGACAGGGCTGTGCCTGCCCCGTCTGCCTGGCCATGCTTTTAGCAACATGCACTGTGCCAGACATGGGGCCTCAAGGAAACACAGATGTTTTGCAGCTCCTACTTTTCATTCTTTCCTTAGGATGAATACAGAGCTCCCAGACAATTTTCTCTGCCTACAACTCCATTACCTGGACAGACAACTACATACACAGAAAAATAGTTTTGCAATTAAAGGTTGGGAGATGGAAAAAGCAGAGATCTGACAGCAACTACAAGGGACTCCAGAGACCAGAAGGCAACCCCCCCTCCCCCAGAGCTGAGACATTCCCCACTATAATGGCATAAATCAAAGGGAGACAAGACCTACCTCCCACATCCAAGTCCACTTTATAGTTGACAAAATGGGTGTGAATTGTACCCAAGGTACGCTCCCAAACTCTATTGCCATACTGCAACCCATTCCCATGGAAAAAGGATGAGCTCGTGTACCCCGTGGCCTGGACTTTGCCTTCGATGGCCCCATTCTGGTAGAAGATGAAATCCCAGACATAGTCGTAGTTACCCACAGTGGTGATGGACCTCAGGACCAGCGCGGAGTTGACCATCCCACCATAGTACAATGACTGCAGGTTGGAGTAGTGGCGCCGCAGAGGGGAGCCCAGGTTCTGCTCAAAGATGCAGAGGGCCGCCGTCCTCCTGCTGGAGTTCAGGCCCTCACGCAGGGTGTGCGTGTCCACATAGGTGGCCGAGTATGGGCAGTCGACCCCACGCACCAGGGGCGAGGCGTAGCGCCCTATGCCAAAGCTGCTGTCCATGTAGCGGGTGGACATCCCCCCAGGGCAGTTGGAGCCATACACCGACAGCGCCTCCTGCACGCTCAGCTCGTACACAACCCTCTCCCCATTGTATCGAATGTCAAACAGGCGCATGCCCGTCGTCACACTCATTCCAAATGCAAAGCTCCAGGCCTGGAAGATGATGAGGTTGCTTCTGACACTGTACCGCGGCCCCTGGGGCTCATACTGCAAGGGGAACATCACAGCCACCGGCACTCGGGGCCTCATGGACGAGAAGTCTCCATCCCGCGGTGCTCTTCTCACCTTCTCCACGCGGACGCCACCCTGCACATAGATTTTCTCCAGCTCAGACATGTCCCTGTAATACTGCCCGTTGTAGAAGACCCTGCGGACTGCCCACTGTGCAAGATCCAGGCTGCTGTGGTCCACCAGCACCTCCAGCCCCACCGGGTGCAGGAAGAACCCACTCACATTCTGAAACATGACAAACCAGGTGAGCCGATCTCCAGACCGGGATCCACGGGGAGCAGTTGTCACAGTGGCCAGGCTGGCCCCATCATACTCCATCACTTGGTCCATGAAGGACGGAGCTGCGGGGAACACTTGTTCTTTAAAAAAACTGGCAATCTGTTTATATTCAGCAGGCAATGCTGGTCTGCGGTGGTACGGCAGCTTCCCCCCATACTTCTGCACCGTGACGTCCCGGTGGTACGTTGGTGCTGGCAGTGGGCCCACCACGTACTCAGTGACGTTGGGCTCTGCCTGGGCCCCAAAGTACAGTACAGCCAGTGCCTCACGGGGCGGACGAGCCCCTCCGGCATCCAGGAACCGCAGCACCTCTGCCTTGGCCGGGAGCTGCACGTCCACGGAGGCAATGCAGTTGTCGGAGGGTTTGGCATGCGCCGCATCGGCCAGCGGCATCCCGAGGCTGCCCCGCAGGTACTGCACCACCTGTGCCAGCTCCTCGGGCGTCAGGTCGGCAAAGACCTGGCTGTGGCCATCGTCCGCTTCCTTCTGTGCCGCGGGCTGCTGCTGGCAGGCGCCGGGGGCCCGTGCCCGGGTCAGCAGCACGCAGACGAGGGCAAAGATTGTGGCCAGGGCCAGGAGGAGCAGCACAAGCGCCGTTTTCATGTTCATGGCTGCTGCCGGTTTCGAGGTTTCTCAAGTCGCTTTTGGAGCAGGGCTTCTAACTGCTGCTTCTGCCAGTTTACGCTCCAGTGGATGGAGTAGCAGGGAAAGTACAAAAGACTGGGAGAGGCTAGGGGAGGAGACCTGAAGTTCGTGGTGACCAGAAAGACCAGCTCTCACTCACTGCATCCTACTCTGCCTTCCTCCAAGAGCAGTTGCCCTGAGAGAACCACAGGGGATGCAGTCAGTGACTCAGACAAACTTCACATCACTGTTACTTTTTCAGTCCAGCCCAGTTTCCTGAGGCTGCCCGTAATAACGACGATCCTGTAGTCAGCCCAAGGTGGCTGGGACCACAGTGAGGCTCTCACAGGCTGGGAATTGTTGCCACACTGTAAAATTTCACCTCTTTGCAACTCGTCAAATTTCCTTGTTTATCAGGCTGCTTCCTTGCAAACACTCTCCCTGGCAGCACAATTTCAAACTTGGAGTTGCTTTTGATTTTAGTTCTTAAAATCTTCCACATGGGAGCTTGTGCTGAAAACACATCCACCTGTGTAGTAGTAAAAACTTTGGCAGGCACAGAGAGATGGAGTTCAGGACGATATACTGGCCCCAATGCAGCGTGAACAACTAGCTCTTAGTTTGCATCTCTGAGTATTCATTAACTAATTAATCCCCCACCATTCCACTGGAACAAGTTCAAGTAAGTTTTGCCTCTGCCTCAAATTCAAAGGTAAACTGAGGTGCAGCTTCAGAGAAGTTCCCTCAAGGACAGACTTTGATCTGTGGCATCCACGCAGGCAGCTCCAGCAGCCCCGTGCTGTCCCACTGCACAGGCTGAGCTGCCACCTCCAGCGTGTCTCCCAGAGACTGACAGCTCCGTCAGTCTTTGCCACCCAAAGTCTCTGCTGTTTGCACAGCATCACTGAGCAGGATGGAGGGGTTCCATGCTGCCACACAGCAGACACCAGGCGCAGACAAGACACACTGCTTCAGTTGCAGTCCCTGCCTGTCCCTGAGCTGGTGCTGAGAAACACAAGGAATCCAAGAGAACTGCAGCTGGAGGTTGAACCCAACATTTCCATTCCTGCTGCCAGCCTCACCTCACCTCACCCTGGCCTTCCCTTTTTCCTCCATCAGAGTTTCCCAGTGGCAGTCAGGCCCTACCCCAGCCTGCAGCACCATTTCTCTTCTTCCTCTGCTCCCGGTCTTGCCCCAGACTCAGCCTTTCCTGAGCCACACTTACCAGACATCACACTGGCAGGCAAACAGCTAGATGGTTTTAGGACACCCTACATTACCTTCACCACAGTGGACAGCCCTCAACCTTCTTTAGCCTCAGCTGCAGCTGTGCAGGCACAGTCGCTTCGTGCAAGCAGGACTCCCTTCTGCTCACTGTCTGTTGCACCAGCAAAGCCACAGCAGTCATCTCATGTGGCTGCTGACCAGAAGAGGGGATCACTGTGACACAGATGCAAGTAGTGGGAAGAGACAGGACCTATGATAAAAGAGCCTTGACTACACAGGCTGTAACATTTACAGGTTTCAGAGGTACCCTCCTCCCGTCAGCTTTCCACTGGTCTCTAACAGCAGAATCAGATGCCCGAGTAGCCCTAGATTAAGCAAAAAGAAGTGCTGAATTCCAAGGTAGTATTTCAGCTATGAAGTCAACAAGGCTTTAAGGGTTACTTTGGGTTGGGTCCCAAAGAAAAATTCCCTTTTGGTGTAAAGCCGAGAACATAGTACCCCATTTCACTCAGAGTGCAGAGAGGAAGTGCTAATGTGCTGCTGAAGGTTGGGAGCAGAGTCAAGACATACCTCCTGCCTCCAGGAATTTAATTGGCTTCTGCTGCAGCACACCTCTGCACAGCTGGGCTGAGCCTGCTGCACAAACCACGTCTACCTTTACATTTCCCTGTAGCACAAAAGAGCAGATAATTCAGTTTCAACTTTGCCTATTGGTGCTGCATCTCATGTCCCTAAAAGCCAAAGCACAAGCTGCAATTAGATTGTCATTTTCTAAGCAGCAGTAGTTTAAGAGAACTGGATGAACTTCACAGGCCTTACACTGCCCCACAAATGACAACTCAACCCTGCAGCTTGTCTGTCAGATGTCTGAAAATAAAGTGTGGGAACACTTCTGTGCATGCTGGGTATTTGGAATGCAACAAAAGAAGAGAAACCCCAACTATAATGATGTCCCCATGATGAACAAATCCACAGCACACACCCTGGGTCTGCAGAGCACAGCTGGCACAAATGGAGCTTTGTGCTGCCTCTGTCCTGCTACAGGGTACGTGCCATTGATGTCACGTCTAATATCACATGTTATTTAATGATGCCCATTTCTGCTGTACTTTTCAAGCTGAAGACTTTTATAGTTTGTAACAAGAATCAGCCTGTACTTTCTGGGAGCTCTGTTCCGGAACAAATACAAGGACTAAATCCATTGCTATCCTGCAGCAGACATTTCAGGAAGCAGAGCAATTATTCGAGCCTGAAAAGATGAGAAACCCATATCAACATGCAAGTGATAAAAAATGTTCAGGGATCCTTAAGGATAACACGTACCACAGGAACAGCATCTTCTCCAAAAGGACCCTGAAGCAACTTAAAGCTAGCCTAGAATTTTGATGATACATCTCACTAATAGCAGCATGACTTGCTTATGAGCTGCTTGGTACACAAAACTCTGCCCACGACTCATTTCCCCAGTCTGATTAGCCCATGACTCTTCCAATACCTAACATGGAGAATTCACATCATACCAGTTTATTTCGGCTACGTGGTTGCTTTCAGGGACTGCTTGTCAGCGCAACATGTCAAGTAAAGTACCAGTATCTCCCACACAAAACACAGTAGCCGGGAGTTTGCTATGCTTTGCTCACATAGAAAGGTAGAGCTGGCAAAAATAGTCCCTGAAATTTACAGAAACCAAAGCACAGACAGGCAGCCTTTTGAGTCAGCGACTGCCAAGCAGCCGGGTAAAGAGCATAGCACGCACACAAAATAAAAATGCTTGCCAGTTTTCCTGACATGGGTACGTCTCAAGCAGACCCCAAGCCAAACTTCAGACTCTGGAAAACTCCCACTCTCTCACCTCGCACAGTCAGCTTGTGTAAAACAGACTGCTGGAAATTGCTTGACAAAACATTGCTGGCTATGCTTCTGGCAAGCGTTTTTGTCTGAACACAACTGCTGTGCTCTTGTTCTTCTTTCAAAGTTCTAACCTCCTCTGCAAATATAAGCTGGGATGTCTCAAGAAGCTGTGAATTAGAGCCCTGATAGCATGCTGCCGCTTCTCTGGGAAAGCAGAGCAGAAACCACTGTGCCCAGGGGTGAGTATCATAGACAATAAACCCTCCCCTGCTCCTGTGCGTGAAACACGCTCTTCACCAGCACCTGTCAGCACAACAGTCCTGGATGCTCCATCCTTCCACAGGACTGCTGGCATAGGGCTGCTGGGGGCTCCCTTTCTCCTGGCCATATCAAGGAGGACCCCTTCCTTCATGTGGCATTGAGCAGTGCCAACAGTAGTCTTTCTAGCTATAGCTCCAGCCTCCTCAGCCCCAGGGACCTGTCAGTTCCTTACCCATCTTCACCAAGAGGTGTGGGCACCAGCAGGACTTTCCCACTGGCAAGCACCTTGCAGCCAGTGGCACAGCAGGAGGCAGAATGCAGCTGTCTACCAGCTGCTGCTCGTGCTGCTTCTTGGAGGCTGAAGACTTTGAGGACAGGCCAGCCAGGAGGCCAGGTCTCACCCGGCCTCCCAGCACTCCTCAGGCTGGATCACAGCCCCCACCTAGTGGCAACCAAGCTGTGAGGGACACAGTCTCCCTATCACAGAGCAGAACAGGCTGGACATCAGCAGCTCACAGACAGGTTGCTGGGGAATGAATGCCACTTGGCTGAACACTGCAAAGCAGGTCCCTTCAGCCCAGGCTGTATGCCACACGTGCTGAGGAACAGGAATGAGAACAAAAGCATGCCTCTGGGTAACTCTGAGGATGCTTTGGCCCATGTCTCCTTTGCACTGCATGCACACTAAAATCAAGAGAGTAACAGACCATGCAATGAATACACATGTCAGGTACAACATTCAGATGCCTGTCCTACAACACTACAGACATCTGCTCTGCACAGATGCAGGAGCAGCTGTGGAATGGGCTGCAGCTCTTAGAGCACCATCATGCAAATCAGTTGTACCTGAGTGACCCAAGACAGCCTGAGTCCAACACAAAGGACAAGAACAGGGCAGATCTCACCAAACTCAAGCCCCTGGGCCTAGTATAAGGCATGCTGAAGGAACAGAAACAATCTGCAAAGCAGAGCACACATAGAAGTATCAACAGTCAAAAAGAAGGATGAGGAGAACGTATGGAAGGAACCACTGGATGTGTGAAAGGCATGACCAAGAACAGACACTAACACCGCAGAGTGTATCTAAGAGCTCAGTATCACAGACAAGGGGCTAGCTTAAAAGAATTCAAAGTACCTTATTTTAATTTCTTGACATGGTAAAAGTTTACATACTTTCATCTGGCAAAGAGAGCTCAACAAATTAAAATAAATCAATACAAAGAAACACAAGGGGGAGTGCTGCTCCCAGATAGCAGCTACAACGCAGTTGGTTTGTTACAGAATATTTATTAGCGGGAAGACTAAGAGTTGACTTACTACAAACAACAACAGAAGAGTCTACAGAAAGGGCTGGTGGCCCTCCACACTCTGGGGAAATCCCTAGGAAACCAGCAAGAGACAACATGGCTCTTAGAGGTGGAAGCAGAAAAAAAACAAAAACAAAGAAAAAAAAAAAAAAAAAAGGAGAGAAAGTTCATCTCATTTGTCACTGTTGTTACAATGAAGTTAACACAACTATTAAGGCTACTGCACAATAAGAATATACGGGTGTAACAACGAGACCCTGGGAAACAGTGAGGTTCCAGAAATAAATGATTTAACATTCCCTGAATGTGGGACTTAAGTAGAAATACTATAAATAAAAAATTTGGAGCCTGCAGCATTATGGGATCACTTCCCACACACAAAAACTGACGCAACACAACCAATCATTTCCAAAGGGGTTTGTAATGGACCATGAAATGTTCCAGCAGCTTAGAGGAGTCAGTAGGCACACGAGGGTGCTCTTTTGCAGGGGAAACAATACAAGGTTTGCAACGGTACCAGGTGGGAATTGGCCATCCTCACCCCAAGCACTACTGTCACACCTGGCCTGCTGTGCCTGGACAGCCAGAAGCACTGCCAGGAGAAAGCAGGTTGCAGTCTGACCACATGTGGAAGCTATCAGGAGTTTAGCATCAGACCTCTGGCTCCTCCCTTCTCTCAGCCTGGGCAAAAGCAACTCATACTGAGGAGGCATGAAGACTCCCGTAAAGTTGGTTTTAACCAAGAAGGTGGCTCTAGTCAATTTGCAAACTGGAGCAGAAGTCACATGCGCTCACAACCAGCCAGTACAGCAATCAGCCCTAGTGACAAGCACCGCCTTCAGCTCTGCATTGACCTGCTCAGAACCAAGGCAGAGACAGATGGGCCAAACTCTGAGTCAAAAAAGCCACAAAACGATTACAGACCTCTCAGTGGCACTGGAACGTGGCCGTGGCCACCAACCCAGAAGTGGCAGGATCCTCTGTCTTTGCAAATAAGTCAGTGCAGAGCATTGGCAGAGGGGCTCAGCTACAGCCAGCACTGAAGAAAGCTGGTTTTCAGCCACTGCACCACCACCCAGGCCTTGTCTTGTGCTGAAGACTGTCTGCCCCATTCACAGAGACCACAGAGAAATCTCCAGCCAAGAGATGGGACAAGACAAGGGCCTGGTCTCTATTGTAGCTCCTACTCAGGTAGGAAGAAAGGCATGAAGGAATGTTCCTGCCTGGCTGGCGCTCTGCTCTCACTCTGCAGTAGCCTCTAGGGCATCCCAAAGCAGCAAGGCCTTTTTCTTTACCAGATACTAGAGGGAGGGAGAGCTCCTGAGACCTGAATAAAACCAATCACAAAACTAGGTGAGAATTTCTTTAGATTTTAACTAAGAATGCAATACTATTTCCAGCCAGTTTCCCATCTCGATAGTCATGTAACAAACCAAGGCAATGACGGTCTTTAGTTGACTGAACAGTTCTCAAGTTCAAACGTTGACACTTAATAAAGGGTCTCAGCATTGCTGCTCCGAGGCCTCTTGATCTTCTCAATGTTTTTAAGGATCATGTCATGCAAAGTGACCTGCAAAAAGGGAGAACACAACTCAGAAGTGAAGGGGGGGATGTCACTTAGCATTCAGGTTTCACAGCCACTGACTTGAACGGTTTCACAGCTCATCCTGGTACCACTTTCAACCCCTGCCTGCAATCACATTTCTGCTTAAAATAAACACTTTGTTCCCCAGCACTTTAGAGAAGCCACTATGTATAATACAAGAAAGAGAAGACATCAATACAGAGTATAGGAATGGTTTGTACTGCCTGAAGAATTTAGGATTGCAGGTTCCCACAGCAGTGTACAGAATATTTTGGGCTCAGCTCCCATGAATACTCAAGTTGGAATCACCCACATCTCTGGAAGATGCTGGGGAGGCAATAAACACTTAGCAATAAACACTCTTCTTCTTAGATCCAAAGCAGACCAGGGAAGAGATAGGCTTCCCGCCAGGACTAGCTGTAATCATAGGGAAAGGGGAGAGCAGCAGAAGGATCAAAAGGGCTCTTTCTATTATGTGGGGAGGCAGTGAGAGCTCTGGTTTTTCACTTACATATTGATTCCTCAGCTCTGAAATGATCAGGCGCAGACTAATGTACTCCTTCTCATCAATCTCTGTCACTGTGCGGCGGTAGTCCTCCTGCAGGAAACAGATGCACAGCTAAGCGGCCTGAGCTCAGGTGTGCTTCCATATATCACACGAAGGTCCTACCTTTTCCAAAGGAATCCCCCTTTCAGTGTCCTCTCCTCTAATGAAGATATTCTGTATCCTTATATAGCCCTCCCTTTTCCCACAAGGCCTTTAGCTCAAAAAGGACAGTGATGAAGTGGCCTGAAGAGTCCCAAAAAGCAGCAGCATATAAACTGTAAAGCACCACTTCCCCATTTACTTACCACATGAGGGTACTTAGCTATTTTGGAAACCAACTTGGCTCTTGTGATATAATATCTGTTAGGAAAACGAAGACTACAAATCAGACAAACAGTACTAAGATTTTTCCAGACACAACCTGCCCCAGCAAAGCTGGAGGACCTTCCCCAAAAGGTTACTTTTCCCAGCAGCACCCCCAGAAAGGGCTCTGGTCCTTCATACCTAGAAATCTGGTCCAGATAGGATGCTGCTTCACTCTCCACAGTTCGAAGCTCAGCAACTGTTTCCTCCTGCAAAGGAAGCCTTCTCATGATACTGAAATTGGCCATCAGAGCTCCAGAAGTACCCTGTCTCAGCAGTTCCATGTCAAGCTCAGATTTGGATTTTAAAACCTAAACCAACTCCACCACTGCAGACACTGGATACCATCAAATGATCTGGAAGAATCTTAGAGGTCCATGCTCTTGGGGCATAGTTCTATGCTACAGTAGGGCATACAGCTTGACAATGGTTTACGGGCTGGTTCAGCCCAGTTCCATGACTAGCAGGGTGGGAGTACCCACAGTCCCATGCCCTGGGAAAGGGAAAAGGGAAAAAAGAGGAAACGGGTAGAGAGATGGGCCTTAAAACAAAACAGCAGCAACAATCTGAGGAGAAACAAATTTACTAAATCAGATATCGAAATGCAAGATGTATAATACAGTGTAATACAAAACCATGACACAGCCAACGATATCTTACCTGAATAGAAACACCAAAGTTGTTTCCATCTTCTATCCTGGGAATTAGAAGTTGCACCCACATTTTGACCTGCAGTAGAAGATCACTATACAGATCACTGCCAAGATTTTTACAGAGAACTCTCATAATTTTTTCCAAAAGCCCCCTATGACCATCTTTGCCATGCAGCTCACAATAAACTCCTACAGGCTCTTCATGCTCACACACCACTTCTGAGTAGATTACATTTCTCATATGGCTGAGAAGCCACACAAGCATAGCAGCTTCTCAAGGGAAGCTCTCCTGACTGCACCCAAGCAGCTCTCAGCAGGTGCCGGTTACTATGTAAGAGGGTGAAGAAAGGCCTCAAGAAAGGAGCCTGTAAAACAGACAACATCCTCCTTCACAAGGTGTACTACAGAACAACCTGGGAGCTCAGAAAAGGAACATTTCCCTACACCTACCTCTCAGACTTCACAAGTGCAGAATTCATAACATTGTCATTTATAAAATACAGAGGAACCTGCTCCTTCACTCAGAGAACTTTCACACAAGCAAAGGAGCAAAAGTATTCTAGTGCCCCCATCTGCTCCAGAACTCAGGGCTGCAGCCCATACCCACCGTATTACACTTCTCAATAAGCAGCCTGATCTCTGGTTTCACTTTCTCAATGATGTCTACCAGCTGCTGGTTGCTCTTCAGCATCCCATTGGGCATCACAAACACTTTGGTACCTACAGTGGCAGAGAAGGCAAACACATCAGCCCCACGTGGGAACAGGTGCACCAGAAGATCAGACCAAAGGTCCACCTGAGTATCATGTCTCTTACAAAGGCTAGCAGTGGACAAGGAGACAGGATACAGCTAACCTGTGAGGAGGGGGGAAATTGGGCACGGGATAGCCATGATTGCCACAAAGGAAAGAAGAGAGGAAATACATAGCTTAGATGAGAACTGGAGAGCTCTAACCTGCTGAGCCTAGGTACAAGGATTTCCCGACACACATGTAAGAAATGATTCTGCCTCAGCTTAATCCAAAGCCTGAGGTCTTCCTCCAGATGTAAAAAGCTTTTAGAACTGATCCACGGGGAGACCAGCTGCTCCTGTCAGCAGGCTAAACCTAAGCAACTACTACTTATGTCGATCAGAGAAATCCAAGTCCTGCTGCTTCTAAGAGCTGGAACCTGACTCCTCCACAAGAGAGTATCTGTAGGTCAGGCTCTGAGGCTGCAGGGACAGGTCTGCATAAGCAGCAGATGCTGTCAGGGCAAGTGGGATTGAAGTCATTTCATTCTCTTAAGGCATGGCTCAAGGGGCAGGCAGCAACAAAGAGACTCGGGGACTCTTACCCTGAAAGGTCTCTTCACGGTCTTCCAGCTTCCTCTTTTTCATATTTGGCTAAAATATACAAAATGTTTTACTCACAAACTAGTCGTAAGCTATAAAACTGTTGCAGAGGAAGTAAGGATAACATCAGAGCCTCTGCTACACTCCTGGTTTCTAACCATCCGTCTTTAAAAACAAAGGAGCACTGTGAAGGACAGCATTACCCTCCAGCAGACTTCCCAAGATCGGGAGACCAATTCCTGAAAGCCTTTGGGAGGCTGCTGTTAACTAAGAATATCCTAATCCAACACAGAACAGGCCATGCAGTTTTAATTATCAGAAGCAGGGAGCTCAGCCAAGAGAGTAACCTTACCCCATCCAGTCCATCATGGCTGTTTGTGAGAAGAATTGGGTCAGGCACTGGGAGGTTCATGTCCGAATGGATCTGAGTGAGATCATGAATATTCAGGATGGGTTCCTGGAAAATAATGCATACTTGTTATTTAATTATGAAATAACGACTTCTGTCACAGCAAGCACAATAAGAAGACAGAAGTTTTACATCTCTTTCTTATTCAGCCACAAAATAAGGACAAATACAAAAAAATATCCAACAACAGGACTGTAGCAAGACCTCCCTCTGTCCAAGAGCAGAGTGCCAGCTCTAGATTACGATCAAAGCTATTGTCTGTCTGCAGCAGTGAGCATGCTGGAGTCCCATAGCATCATGAAGGACAGCCTAAAGCTACTGAATACGTAAGAATAGTAAATGTGTTGATCACATGAACAAAACTGAAAAAGGAATCACCCCCTCTAGAGCTAGCAGCATTTCAGTACATGCAAGCAACAAAGCCATTGCTTCACTTCTCTGCGTTTATGGTGATATACACAAGATAAATGCACAGGAAGGATCTGTTCCAGTCACGTCACTTTCCAGCACACAGTCTGAAAATAGAATAGAATACAGAAGATACACAGATATCTTACTTTCAGGAACCCATCAAGTTCTAACAGCTTCTTTGGGAAAAAGTTTGCCACCAGATCTTCAGCCTGATAGAGAAAAAAGAGACTATGAAATGAAACAATGCCAGGAATTCATCATGAGCAAACAAGAACACCAGGAAAACTGACTGCCCAAAGCCAGGAAACAGCAGGGAACGTGAGTTCTGCCTTCCAACAAACTCCACACAAAGCCAAAGGGATAAAAGGATGTGGAGTGAGCCACAAGGCTGTATAACTTCATCTCAGCCAATGACTAAAGTGAGCTGTGAACACTTCTAAGATTGCTGCAGTTTTAGTGTCTTCTGTAAACTTTGTCAAAAAGATGTGCCAAGCTACCTTTTTCCTCTCAGATGATACTCACCTCGCTCGTGATCCGCTCTCTGAAGGAGTCAACCTGCAGAAGAAACAAAGCAACAGTTCAGAAACATCCTAAAAAAATTCCCCAGCTCAATACTAGCTGAGCGCTGTGCCCTGCATTGATGGAGTCTGCCGCAGGTCCGAACCCCGGGCACCTCCTTGTTCCTGTGAGAGCATGTGGAGGACTGGGAGACCCCAGGATGGATGAGAAGCAGTCGAACGCACCCACCGCCTCCCTCACTTGCACGGGCCGAGTTCTACAGACCAACGCGCAGCGCGAGGAGCCCAGAACAATAGCTGCGAGGCCACAGACCGCCAGCTTCAGCGCAGGCTGAACGCGGCACACACCGAGCGGAAACAGCGCGGGCGCGGCCCAGTCGGGGCCCAGGGGGCAACTCCAATCGGACAGCAGTGGAGGAGGATCCCCGGGGCGGAGCGGGTCGGGCCGCGTTAGGGAGGCGCGGAGAAACGGCCAAACGGCCCCCACGGAGGTGCGGGGCCCACCCCAAGGCCCGAGCAGACTCCATGAGGAGGGCCAGCAGCAGCGGCGAGTCGTTAAGGGGCTGAGAGCAGCAGGCGCACCTTGAGCTTCACCTCCGGGTCCACCTTGAGCAGCGAGGCCATAGCGGCAGGTGCGAATCCGGGTCTCGCCGTGCCACGGGCCGCGCCTGCCGCCCACCCCACCACCGCCACCGGCTCCGCTGCCGCCGGAAGTGAGGTCACGCAGCGTGCCCACCAATAGCAGCTCGCTCGCTCCCCGCCTGACCGCACCGCCCGGGTCCTGGCAGCTTGCAGGAAGGAAATAGAGGGGAACGTGGAAAAGAAAATGGCCGCCATTGGGGCTTCTACACTCCTGCTAGGACCTTGCCGGGCTGTGCGTCACGTCCGGCGGAGGCGATGGTGGCGGTGCGGGCTTAGGGCTGAGTGGAGTGGAACGGCATGGAGGGCGGACGTGCGCCTGCCTGCACTACGCAGGTCAGCTTCGTGTGCCAGCGCTGCAGCCAGCCGCTGAAGCTCGATACGTCCTTCAAGATCCTCGACCGGCTCACCATCCAGGAGCTCACCGGTACCCGGCACAGCGCGGGGGGTGGGACGGGCCGGCTGGGCAGCGCCGGGCGCTGACAGCTTTTCTCCCGTAGCGCCGCTACTGACCGCTGCACCTGCCCGGCCCGGGGATGCGCAGGAGGAGAGCGCCCTGAGCGAGGTACGGGGAGAGAGCGGGTGAGGCGCGGCTGCACCGCGGACCACGGTAACGGCGGTGCCTTTCCCTGCAGGAGGCCTTCACGGAGGGTCGGCAGGACGGCGTCTCCAGGAGGTTCATCCCACCTGCCAGGTACGCGGCCAGGGCAGAGCCCGCGGGCACGCCGCGCAGTGCCTGCCTTGGGCCGGGGGGCAGGCAGCACTGCAGGAGAGGTGCTTTGTGCCTCGGATTGTGCAGAGCCTTTTGGAGCCTGTCCCTAGAGGTGTTCTCCATGGGCTCTGAAAGGCAGTCAGGAGCAGCCCTTTAAAGCCCCATACGTATACTGAGGACACTTAATTAGTTGTGAGTTAACACAAAACAGCCTTGGTAGAGCTCCTTTAACTGCTGTCCCCTCAGCCGTTTTTCTGGTGTGTTGTCTGTGTTCTTCCTTCCTGAGCACTGCCCTAGATCTAAGTCTCGCGCACAGCCTGGTCCCCCTAAGCCCTCTGCATTCAATTCTCGGTAAAATTCTTTCCAAGAATGATGTCAACAGAAAGTGCCAACAGCTTCACGCTGATTGGAGAGGCATCAGATGGAGGCACGATGGAAAACCTCAGCAGAAGACTGAAGGTAAGTTGTACATGAACTGGTAAACTCAGGTACTTCAGACTTGACAACCTTAGAGGTCTTTTTCAACCGAAATGATTCTATGACTCCATGACTATAGCATTAGTTTTTCTAGATGCTGTGCAGGGTCGAAGTGCAAAGTTTGTCATGGCATTGGCCTTCAAATATTTTTTGGGGGTGAATAGTTAAGTAAGCATAGCTGGCTTATTTTTAATCAAGATTTAATCTCTTAAAATACTTTGTCAAATGAAGAGGCACAAGCCCATCTGTTGGGAAGCAGCTGGCAGCTGCCTGCAGCTTTGCTTGAACTAATGGTGAACTTCTCCTCCAGGTTACCGGTGATCTCTTTGATATCATGTCGGGACAGACAGATGTGGATCACCCCCTGTGTGAAGAGTGCACAGATACTCTGCTAGACCAGCTAGACACACAGCTTAACATCACAGAGAATGAATGCCAGAACTACAAGTGAGTAATCTGGAGTTGGTCAGGAAATTAGTTGGTTTAGTTGGGAAACTAGGGAAAGAATAGACTTATCTTGCTTTCTGTAGTCAGTAATGGAAGCTCTGGACTTTAGCACTTGGTTTGAGTGAGATGAAGCGCTTACTTCTGAGGATCCCGTGATACACAGCTTCTCAAACTGAAGTCTGTGACCCCATCTGTCTTTGGAGTGACAGATACCACCTGCCCAAGGTGCCTGTGTGGCAGCACTCACTGTGAGATCCACATGCTTTGCAGTTATTCACAGGCAGTAGCAGGTCCTCCATCACCACTTTGTTCCACTGTGTTGCTGTGTTTGCACTCCTGATTCATGGTGCAAGATCAAAGTAGAGGTTAATGAGATACGCCCAACGTACTTTAAGATTGGAGTTAGTGTTTATACTTCTGCTCATGTGCAGGGCCTGCCATAGAACCACAAGCTATTGGCAGAGGGCCTTTTCAGGACCTCCATTCTGATAACCATGTAACTGTCCTACCAGGAGATGCCTGGAGATACTGGAAAAAATGAATGAGGATGATAAGGAGAAACTGCAAACAGAACTGAAAGAACTTGCACTGGAAGAAGAGCAACTGATTCAAGAGCTAGAAGATGTTGAGAAGAACCGCAAGGTTGTGGCTGAAGACTTTGAGAGAGTCAGGGCAGAGGCAGAGCGACTGGAGCAGGAAGAAGCTCAGTGAGTGAACTGCAACTGCAGGTGCTGGCAGATAAATGAAATTATAAAGTGTACAAACCTATAAATAATGCCCAAATGCACATGGCTTGTTCTTTGCAAAACTGAAGCTGGACAGGCCAAAAAAAATTCTAGTATATCATGTGAGTACTTACATCCTTTCCTGTAAGAGCCTTGTACCTAGCATTTCTTGTCTTGATTTTATTTGAAGGTATCAGAAAGAATACTGTGAATTTAAGAGACAACAACTGGAGCTAGATGATGAACTGAAAAGTGTGGAGAACCAAATGCGTTATGCTCAGATGCAACTGGATAAATTAAAGAAAACTAATGTGTTCAATGCAACTTTCCACATCTGGTAACGTAGACGCTGGAATATTGCTTCAGTTTGCTAAGATTCTGCAATATAGAACCATTTAAATAAACACTGCATTTGACAGAAGAGGTGCTAGTCAAGTTGTAGTGCAGAAAATGGACCCACCTCCCAGTAGTGGCATCTCAAAGATTTGCTGCAGTTTGCAGATATGTGTGAGGAGCCTGGAAAATGGCTCTTTGCTAACCATGTTAACTAGCTGGCAGCTATTGTGCTAGCCAAATTTCTGTCAGGCTTCAGAGAGCATGCAGCTCACTTGGTTTTGTTTTCCGGTTTTGTTTTCCAAAAGAACTTCTTCATAGAAAACAAAACATTGTTGGTATTTATATACACTTTTAAACCAGGGTCCTCAAACCCTCATTCTGCATGATTGGTAGTGTGCATTCTGTTGCTGCTTGTAGGTGGCCCTTGTTTGGTTATCATGCTAAAGGCTGTTCCTGCCCCAGTGCATTTATTTATAATTCCTCTTATCACAGGCACAGTGGTCAGTTTGGCACAATAAATAACTTCAGACTTGGCCGTCTCCCCAGTGTTCCTGTAGAATGGAATGAGATCAATGCAGCCTGGGGGCAGACTGTGCTGTTACTGCATGCCCTTGCTAACAAAATGGGCCTGAAGTTTCAAAGGTATATGCAATATAATACACGTTTCACTTACTACTTGGATAAAGACTTGTAGCCTCACCTGTCCGTGAATTGTTGTCCTTTCAGATACCGCCTTGTGCCGTATGGCAACCACTCGTATTTAGAGTCCCTCACGGACAAATCGAAGGTAAGTAACCCTGCACAAGCTGCAGAAAATAAACCTTGAGCATCTCAGATCCCTGCTCATAGTGAAGGACACAGAGACTAAGTCTGCTCTTTAGAGTATACCTTTATGAATTTATGGTATAGTAGAGCTGGCTATCCTGGTTTCAACACATAGTATCTCACTCCATATCATATCAAGCCACTGACTGCCATCCAGGGGCATTAAAAAAGGCAGGACTCCTGCATTCCACAGAGCAGCTGGTCAGAGGAAGTTAATGTGATTTGGGAAGATTGTTAGTGATAAGGAACCCAGATCTTCTCTTGATAACCACTAACACTCATGTAGCACACTTAGCACAAAACAAATTGCAGCTGTTACATGCCACAAACTACTGTTAGGCATCCTAACCTTAAGACTCAAACAGACTAAAGTTAATTTTCAATGGACAACATCTAAAGTGGAGTGCTTAGTGTGCCTGATTTCCTCCACCCCCCCCAGGAGCTACCCTTGTACTGTTCTGGAGGCCTGAGGTTCTTCTGGGACAATAAATTTGATCATGCGATGGTGGCTTTCTTGGACTGTGTGCAGCAGTTTAAAGAGGAAGTGGAAAAAGGTGAAACTCGGTTTTGTTTGCCTTACAGGTAAGTGTTGCTATATGACATCAAATCACCACGTAGCACAGCGTCCCACTCAGCACTGTTAGCTGACCTCTGGACCTGTCTACAGCACTGCTTGCTTTGCAGTTCTGTCTTTTGGAGATCATCTGGTGTTTTTTGTAGTGTGCAGGATTATCACCTTTGCTCTGTCTGAGACTTAAAGCTAGGTCCTCAGGTGAGGAAGTCTGAGGCTTGCTGTGTTTCTTTTAAAAACAAAATATTCTTATGTACTAAGAATATGAGCATCAGATTTAAGTTCAGTACTTAACATCACATTGAAATTAAATGCTTGCTCTAGTAACTTCTTAATAATCTTTGTGTGTGATACAGGATGGACGTGGAGAAAGGAAAGATTGAAGATACAGGTGGCAGTGGTGGTTCTTACTCTATTAAAACACAATTTAACTCTGAGGAGCAATGGACAAAAGCACTAAAATTCATGTTAACTAACCTGAAGTGGGGTCTTGCCTGGGTCTCATCCCAGTTCTATAACAAGTAACCATGTCAAGAACTTGTCCCAGCAGCTGTAGAGCATTTGCATTTTATTGGAGAAACTCAAATTAAGAAGTCTCTGAATACTAACCAGAACAAAATGTTTACAATACCAAAAATCCACAAGACACTTTATTTAAAAAATAAAAAAACATTATTACAAGTAGATGTAGAAAAGCAATATGTAAAGTTATATAATTGAGCTGAACTGACTTTAAAAAAATCAGCTACCGAATAGACATTAACCTGGTATTTTGGGTGGTTATAGATATGTATATGAGTTACTGTCAAACTTCAAAATGCCAGCGAGTTTGATACTACTGTTACAGCTTAACAAGGCATAGGGGCTAGAAGAGTGAAGTGTTTCTAACGGGGAACAGTGTGGAAAAACGCATGGAAGGTCTGTTTGGTCACTGAAGAAGAACTACAGCTTAAAATAAAATATTTTCTAAGTCACACTGGCATTCTTTTTGCCACTGAACTTTGCAAGGGTTTGAAACTGTGTAAAACTGCTAGCTACAATGATATCTCCTATTTGTAATACTTGCTGTAGCCTGTTATTGCACAGAGGTGCACTGAGTAATACCAGTAATAAAACACACCGTTCTACCCCAAGTGCTTCAATCTGGCGCACACTGGTCACAGCCTAAGCATCCCTTAGCACTTATGCAGCTATGCTGAACAGGCACCTGCTGCCATGACAACTGCATGCAGCTTTCAAAACAGGTGAGAGTTTTTCTTTCCGCAGCACTGCTCAGCTAGCTGGCTTGCCAAAGCCAAGAGCAAACATGCCTCTGACCACTGCAAAGAGGGAACACAGTGACAAGCAGCCTGGCTGCAGCAAGCTGCCTGAAACAACAATTAGTTTTTAAACCAGCAGCAAAGAGGAAGTACAGCCCAGTTTGTAATGACTGGGCTCGTGAACTTGTAGCAATACCAATTACCAAGCTGAATAACATTCACATTAATGCTTTTTCAAATCAAGACTCCTTACAGTTCTCAAACGAAACATATTCAGTAAGTTAAATGTAGCTCTTACAATAAAGCTTTTAGGGCTGAAAAAGGTATTGCTAAACACTGCTTTGTTCCTGTGTACCTCCCTTCACACCACTAGTGCACAGCCTGGAAGAACGAGCTTTTCTCATTTAAACGTAGCATATGAAATACTACAGAACACACGTGGTATCCAAAATCAAAAGAAAATCAATTTGGATGCACTGTGTAGTATCACAGGAGGTGAAATACTATCAAAAGAGTAGCTGTTGGCTACTAACAAACTAACTACTAGATCCAGAGGATAGCTCTATTTAAAAAGCATAACTCTATTCTCTGGAATTTTTCTTCTACCTCCTATGGTGCTGTTTTGGAGTGGTACTGCCAATAACGTGTTTCAGTACCGCATATGAAAATTCTGAGATACTTTGTGAAGTAATGCCAGTAATACAGTTTAAATGCTCCACAACCTTAGGAAAAAAAAAAAGATACTTATTTACAGTGCCTAAAATACATTTATTTACAGAGCTACTTCTTAGTCCTACCCCAAATCTAAGAAGACGAATAATGCTCCATGAACTCCAAGTCATGTGACTAAAGTCAGAATCTTTCTGTATGTCAGAGCAAGGGGTGGGGTTTTTTTGTTCTTTTTTGTTTGTCTGTTTTTTAAATGAATTGCCTCTGCTAAAGAAATAAAATGAAAAAGCTACTTTCTGCAATGCACTGCTTATTATTCAGTAGCAGCTTGGGCAGAAAGTTGTCCAGTTGTCCATGAAACTGACTGAGTTTGAGCTGTGCAAAAGCTGAGGCAGGAGGATAAGTTTATGGTGACACCAGCACCCTGCTGAACTGACTTTGTGCCCTCAGACCTGTCTTATAAAAGCATGCACACTTCCTGCTAATAAACTGAAAGATGTCACTTTCATCTCACTCCCAGTAGTCCACCAACCTCTGGCTGTGCTTAAGCATAGAAATAACCTTCACTTTTTTCCCCACACACAGAGCTAATTTGTTTGGAAATGACTGTACCTTCTTCCAGCGCTTGGGGTTTAGCATGAAAGCACTTGTGCTGATGATTCCAACTGCCAAGAGCATTAAATCTTCCTTTACTATCAAGAACTTTGCTCTGCACAAGTAAAAGCATCTAATGGTGTAAAACGATGCTAGTTCAAGAACACCTGTAATCTTTGTACAGCCTACAGACATTTTAGCTGGTATAGTCGCTCAGTCCAAATAAAGCCTGATACTATTAATTAACTGGTATATTATGCTTCATCAACAATGTTGAAAGCCCCCCCAAATTAAGATACTTAAAAACAGGTGTCCAAAAAAAACCCAGCATAATGAGAATTATAGTAATATGCTTTTGTAAGGTTTTAATTAATGTAAGCCACTTACATCTGCAGTTCACTTGGTGTCAAATTCTCAATGGCAACATTCAGTAACGTGTCATAGATGGTATCTCTTTTAAGATAGAAGAAGTCTAGTAGTTGTACACACATCTGATGCAGGGGCTTTGCAGGAAGTAAGCAGCCGTTGTGTCCTGATGTAAAGATCACACACAATTACCCAAACACTTGGGATCAATAAATCAAATTAGAAAGAAGCATTAGTTACTGCAAGTGAAGAATGCAGATTTTCTGCAACAACTGCCCTTTGTTTCTGAATGCCACAAGGCCCTCCCAGTCTCAGTGTCATTACACTCCTGAAATTCAGGTTGTCAGACCTGGGCAAAGTAAATGGTAAGTCATTTTAGAAAATGTGGTCTTAAACTAGGTTTAGTGAGTTTAAAACAACCTTTTATTGAATGGGACAGGACTGCCTGTCAGACAACACCCTGCAGATTCTACTATGGACAAGTTCTCATCTGAAAGGTTAAGTCTGAGAAGTTTCACATGCCTTCATAGTATGAAAAGATATGTAACATGGGACATTTTGTTTCATATAGCTATACTGCAGTAATAGCTGTGTTACTCCTAAAATTCCTTACCATTCTCTCTTAATAATGCTCTTACCTAAAACCTCTAGAAGCAATTCAGTGTAAGCCAACGGAGTCGACACGTTGATCTGGAACTGCAGAGTTTCTAAAACAGCAAGCTCTGACTCAAGCAACTCTTGTTTAGTGTATGAGTATTTTAAGGATCGCAGAAATTTTAACGCTGTGTCACTGTTAACTGCCTAAGAGGAAAAAAAAGGACATGCAATAGGGCACTTGTTAAAAACAGTGTTGTGTTCTTATTGCTTTACTCCTCCCATGAAGTTTAAGCACAAACCATTGTGGTGTTGATACTGCATGCTCCCACAGCTGTCTAACATGCCTTTTAAGCTGGCATGAGAAATACAGCTCAGAATTTTCCCTCAGGTTCTCTATACCCACATATGTTCCCCAGACAAGCTCTCTGTAGCTCTCTGCATTCTGACAGCCACAGGCTGGGATTTCCAGCTACCTGTACTTTCTTCCTGACCTGTACTGAGAACATTTCCTGACACACTTTTACAAGATGAGTTACAATTAATCTGCCCTAAATGCAAGAGTCAAGGGCCTCATTTTGCTATCCTTTGTATTATCGCTACTGATTTTCAGAGAGAAAATGTATTGCTTAGAGAGGTTACATACTTTTCTACAATACTGAAAATGCAACAGGAAAAGGCTCATATAGCTTACATTATAGTGTAAGGAAAGTTTGCTTGCAAGCTGAATGCACGACACGAGTCGTAGGACAAATGTGTCATAGATCTGTTCTTGCAGAGAGTTCTGGCTTCTGCCTTGTTCACCACCTGTAACATTCTGTCGGGGGGACGTACAGATTTGTTCTACTTGCTTGATCATAAACCTACAAAAAACAGTTCTACTAAGGAAAAAAGAAGACAAACAGTTCTGTACATACACAATATGTGTATAGCTATGGATCTAAATTGATCATTCAAAAGACAAAGCTCCAGATACAAAAAAAATATACTGTTTGAATGACTGGCAAAGGGTGTGCATGGTGTCAATCACATTAGAGATGAGATGTGCTCAGCATGTTATTACCTTTCAAGTAGCTCTACTGCTTGATACCTTGCTGGTTGATCCAGGTGCCATTTTTCAGATAGAAGGAATATAAATTCTGGAAGAAAAAAACAAAACAAAAAACAAAAAAACACCTAATTGCAACAAACTTCAGCCAGCAGACAACAGCTGTGCAGCAGCTCACTGATTCAGGAGCTAACGGTGACTGCGCAGGACCTCACCCACAGTGCGTGCCTCCCTGAAGCAGCCTGCTGGGTCAGGCAACACGCTGAGGTGCTGCTCATTCTCCATGGCCAGGTGGATCAGCGTGTCCTCGATGATCTCAGGGGCAACTTCACCAAAGAGCGGATCTGGGCTGGAGAACCTGGATGCTACCGGCAACCGGGTCACCATTTAGCAACTCGCGTCTGAAACTTCGAGGGCCGTAGTAATGGCAGTAACTCTTCACAACTACTAATGCCAAAAGACACACAAAAGCAGACAGAAGCTGTACTTACGGGCTGGGAAGGCCCATCGGGAAGTAGAAGACCCACCCCCAGCCGCCGGAGGGAAGGTGCGACGCCCAGACGCAGCCCTATGGGCAGAGCCCGTCCCATCCAGGTACCTGCGTGCGGGTCCTGCCTGCGGGAACGTCCCCACCAATCAGAGCGCGCTTCCCACCGCCCTCCGCTTTCCGGCGCCAGCCAATCACTCGACGCTCCCCCTCAGGCCGCTGGTGCCCCGCGCTCCTTTCCCATTGGCCCGCTTCCCGGGCGGGTGTGACGTCACTGTGCTGTCGGAAGTGGCAGTAGGGAAGATGGCGGCGCCGAAGGATCCGGTCGGGGAGGCGGCGTTTGCACGGCGCATTGACCCGGAGCGGGAGCCGGGGCTGAGCCCTGAGCAGCGCCGCTTCATGGCGCAGGTGGAGCGCGCCCAGCGCCAGCGCGCCTTGCAGCGCCAGCTCCGCAGCCGCAACGTTTTGCTGGCGCTCGGCATCGGCGTGGTCACCGCTGGCATCTGTATCCTGCAGGCGGGACGGCGGGCTATATGGGTCGCGGGGCGCTGTTGTGTTCCTTAACCCCTTCCGCAGACGGGTATACCTTCTACTCCGTGTCGCAGGAGCAGTTTCTGGACGAGCTGGAGCAGGAGGCAGAGGCGGCACGGGCACGGGCCTGGGAGCGGCAGAAGAGCGCCGCGAGCTGAGCCCGGCCTGGCCCGGCGACGGCCTCGAGGGGACCAGAGGGCAGCCGAGAACCGCGTGGGGCCCGCATGGCCCCGCGACTCGTTACAGTGCCAGGGCACCCTGCAGGCAGGGCCCTTCATTCTGGAGCACAGTGGGGTCCTGGCTAGGGACATGCTCGCAGAGTGGGGTCGGGCCCCTGCTGACTTTCCACAATAAACATGTCTAGAGCCTGGGTTGGTGCTTGCTGCTACATCACCTGGTGACCAGAATCCACCTGGGGGTCTCACAGTCCCTGGACACCTGCAGATGTAGGGGAGGTTTTCCATTTTTGTTTTTATTTTATCTTCTGAGTCAAATTTTCATGAACCCCAACTGCACAGACACAGACAGACATGCTTGGTATTTAGTCTGTATTTATGAAAACACTTTCTAGACATCAGTTTGTAACAAAGTACACCCACCAGCACAGGGCTGTCATTTTTTGGGGCTGAGGGTGGCATCATCCTGCTCTGGAGCCAGCTTTGGTCCTGGCTGCAGAGCAGCTTACAAGAGGAAAGTGGCACTTTGAGCCATGGACAGCAGCTGGGCAGCCAGAGGTGAAGTTGTGAGGTGGCCCTGGGGTGTGGGCATGGTCTGAAGCAGGGCTGAAGGACAGCATGGTGGCAGGGGTGAACGGGATGCAAGGGGTGTTTGGTTCTGCTCTGGGAGCCATGAGCAAAGTGCAGCAGAATGATGCTATGAGCAGTGTCAGTACTCATCCCTCCTGCTTCTGGGGCCAAGCTCAAGCAAATAGCTGTGTGCTGCTGGGATGAGACAGGGCTGGGACACACGCAGGCAAGAGCATGTGGGACAAGCATGGGGACAGGCCTCCCCTCTGTCTGGTGCAGAAGCAGCAGGTGCCAACAGCGTAGTCTTGATAGGGTGCAGAAAGGCAAAGGGCCAGGCTTCCCGAGGTGGGTGCCCACCATCCTTCCAGATGGTGCAGAGGCTCTCACCCCCTGCGGGGCAGCAGGCACATGGTTGAGGTAGTCCATGAAGTAACTCCTGGCCAGCTGGCTACTGTGGGAGAGAAGTGCTGATGAGCTGGGGCATGCTGGGAGTGCCACAGGGCTGTTATCAACCCCCTACCCCTTACCATCCAGCTGAAATCATCTGCAAAGGTCACTCCCTTGCTCAGCCGCTGCTCCTGGGAGCCAGTGCTGCTGCCACTCAGTGAATTCCGGCGCATGATTCCTGCTGGAACAGTTCAGTCCTGAGAGGGTGCACTGAGCTGTGCCTCACACAGGCTCAGCCCTGGGAACCGCATCCTAGCTGGGAGCTGCAGGTAGCACTGGGGCTGTACCTGGGGGCTGCTCCAACTCCAGGCGCTGCAGGCTGTTGCGGCGGGAGGGGTTGAAACTGCCCTTGGAGAGGCGGCGCTGGCGGCTGGAGAGCATGGCAGCAGGGGAGACGATGCCCAGTGGGGGCTGCTTCCCCATCCGCAGGTACAGTTCCTCAATCTCCTTCTTTTGGGTGCTCTGCAGCAGCTGTACTTCAGCCATGTGCCTTGGGAAAGAGAATGGGAGCTGAGCCTGGTGTACATACGGTGCCCTGGAAAAGGGCATCGTCCTTCTGCCTGGGCAAGGATCCTTCATAGGCACAGCCCCCCACCGCTGGTGGGCACAGGAAGCCCTGAGCTCACTATGGGGCTGCTCACTTTTGACGCAGGGTCTGCAGCTCCTCCCAGATCTCCTCATCCTCGCTCTCGGTGTCATCACTGCTCACGTAGGACAAGCTGCGGGAGGAGCTCAGCCACACCTGGCTCAGCACTGTCTGCAGAGCACTCTCCTCCCCAGGGCCCTCTCGGTCACTCTCTGCTGGCACCACTGTCCCCTCCTCAGCCAGTGCCTCCTCAGGGTTCGGCACTGCCATCTCCAGCTCTGACTCAGAGTTGCTGCTCGTGCTGCTCCCTGTGCCAGAGGTGGCGGGCACCAGCGAGCTGCTCACCACCAACTCTGTGCCATGCTGCTTGCTCTCACTGCTGCCCAGCACTGGGGATGTGACAGCTGGCTCCTTGGATGGCGTCACCTGGAAGCGGCCCAGGATCTGCGGCTTGGCCTCTGGGGGGAATACGTGGGGCCTGGGGTGAGTGGGACGCCAGGGATGCTGCAGTGCCCCTGTGGGCACAGTCCTTTCCCCACCTCACCTTCATTGATAGGTGACAGCCGGGCCTTGAGTACACTGGGTGCTGGTGACTCCGAGACGATGAGTGGGTGACTGGGCTTGAGGGAGACAAGTGGCACCTGCAGGCACCCATGTGCCGTCACCACACCACCACAGTACCTCTGCTTTTGCTCCCACAGCTGTGACCTTTGGCCTGCTCAGCCCTCCCACATCCTCAGGACTGTCTCTGTGCTGGAGCATCCCCATGCTGCAGGGCTCTGTGTCCCGCCACCAACCCAGCCCACAAGCATTAAGCCCCACGTCAAACAGCTCCGCAGAGCCCCACACTCACTGTGCTGCCCTCCGGGCTCCCTGGCATGACTGTGCTTGACATCGTCAAGGGACTCCCCGTGGGGCACAGAGGAACTGCTGCCGGAGGAGAGAATGGCACGGGCCCCCCCACAGCGGGGACGTCAGCCTCCAGAGGCCCGCTGCAAGACGGGGAGGGTTTTGCCATACTGGCAGGGTCAGGGTAAACGAAGCGTGGGGGCCCAAGGACGAGATTCTGTGGCCGAGGCAGCAGCGGGGGGTAGAGGTGCCCACCCGAGCTGGCAATGGAGGAGACAGCAGGCAGTAGCGTGTGGGCCACGCTCATCACTGCCAGGGAAAAGACGTTGGCCAGGGACAGGAGAGGGGTGGTTGGGGACCAGGGTGTGCTGGTCACGGTGGGGCTCACAGGACTGCTGGGCCCACTGGGGATGGGGGATGAGGGGACTGGCAGGGCAGGGGGAACAGACATCCCTGAGGAGCCTGGGGGTGTCTGTAGGAGCACCGGTGATGCTGTCATCCAGGATGGAGCTGATGAGATGAGGGGCCAGGGCTGTGCTGAGCCTGCAGGAAAGAGAAGCATCAGGAGCAGGGAGCAGCCCCTAGCACTGTGCCACTGCAAGTCTGGCAAAGTTGCTGCAGCTGGCAGGGCTATGGCTGGGAGCCCTGGGTAGAGAAAGAGCTGAGTGTCGCCCTGCCAGGCTTGGTACCTGCAGGGGAGCCCGGAAGTGGCTCTGCAGGGCTGGAGAGGTCATTCTCCAATGGGCAGCTGCTTGGTGCTGGCAGGACAGGTGACTGGAGCGAGGTGCTGGGGCTGGTGCAGCCCAGGTCTGCAGCACAAGGGCACACTTAGCCCGTCTCGGACAGGCCTCCCAGAATCCTCCTGGCTCAGCCAGGGGTGCAGGAAGAGCTCGCACAGAGGTGAGGACGTACCACTGAGCGAGGAGGAGGAGATGGAGTGCGAGAGCTCCTGCAGCTGCAATTCTGCCTCCTGGGGAAAGAGAAGCTGAGCTCAGCGCTGGAACAAGCTGAACCAAAGCATGACCGGTCCCCAACCCATCCCCACTGCAAGCAGGGACAAGAGCCTCAGCTCTGCCATGTAGACAGCACCACGATCCGGAGCTGCAGGGCTCCTCCTGCCGGGGCTGGAAAGATTCAGCACCGGCAGCGCGTGCCCCGGCACCGGGCAACCCCCAGCCACACTCGGGGTCCCAGCGCGGGGGGTCGGGGCCAGGCACTCACAGGACGGCCGGTGACACGCTCAGCCTCGGGGCTCTCGGGCAGCTCCGGTGCGCTCTGCCCATCCTTGCGCAGCAGAGTCTCCACGCGGTGAATGATGTCCTGAATGCGGTGGATGAAGCCGTCCTGCTCTGACTTGAGGATGAACTCATTGTGGACCTGGTGGGGCAGTGCGGTGATGCTCAGTGCCATGGCTGCCCTCTCCCCATCCTCATCCAAGTCCTGCACTCACCATGACAGCTGCGATTTCCTCTGGGTTGTCCCCATCCAGGTCAAACTTGAATGTCACCATCTTATTGTTGTAGGTCTGCAGCTGGCACTCCACCACCCGATCGTTCTTGTCAGAGATCTGCATGCAGCATGGAGGGCTCAGCAGAGGCAGCAGGGATGCATTCACCCTGACACCACGGCACTCACATTGGTGATGCGCAGCCGGGACCGGGCTCGGCGCCGCTGCAGCCTCCCCACTGCCCGCTTGGCTGGCAGCTTGGTGCTCTGCTCACCAGCAGAGAGCCCCTCGCAGCCATCGCTCATGCCCGATGCCACGTCCGAGGCATAGCTGCAGGATGCCCCGGTACATGAATGTGGCTGTTCCCATCTGCAGCCTCCCTCCTAACCAGCTCCAGCCTGGGATCCCAGTGCTTACCTGTCCACTGGAGAAGAGAAGCCACTGGCTGTGGGCAGGTGCTCAGTGGGTAGCTGCACTGCGATGCTCTGTGGGGAGGGGATGCTGTGAACCAGAGCCACCACTGCAGCCACCCCGACCCTCCCAGCCTCGTGGCCTCACCGTGGGGAAGCAACGTGTGGGGCGGGTGGGTGGGGGGCTAGTGGGAGTCCCCATTGAAGCACTGTGATGAGACACATCTGGGAAGTCGAGAAAGCCAGAGGAGCTCAAGTAGCCATCTGTTTCGCAGTCGGCTGCAAACAAGTACACATGTGAGCATGGCCAGACCTGGAGCCTCCTCTCCTCAGCTCTCAGTTCACCTTTAGTGAACAGCCTTGGGGTAGGATGCACAGGTGTGGCTGGAGGAGTGGGAGAGCCCCATACCCACTTCCCTGTGCCTACATACAGGTGGCCGAGGAGTAGCTCGTGTGCCGGTACACGAAGTGCTGGTCAGCCTCAGGTTCCTCAGGCTCTGGTGGGAAGGTGCTGCTGAAAACAGAGTCCCTGGAGCCAGTGGTGGCTGGGGCAGATGTAGGGATGCCTGGTGCCAGTGGGGACTTGAGGTCCTCCAACAGCTGCAGGACGCCTGGCACCTGCCCCAGCTCAGCCTGTGGCACCACTTCCTGTGCACGCTTCAGTTTCTCCCGCTTGCGCTTGATGGCAACCACACGGTCCCGCACCGCCTTCGCCACCAGCTTGTAGTCAGCCTCGCAGACAAAGCCCAGGACAACCTGCACAGTTGTGGAGCTGCATCAGCCTGCAGGGACCCCCACGGTGTCCCATCCCCTCCACACCGCAGCACCCACCATTTCCTGGGCTACCTCCTCTGCCACATCCTTGTAGAGCTCAAAGAGAAACTCGATGGCATTGTTGTCCTTGTACTTGCCATGCAGCTTCTTTGTGTCATCCATCCGCAGCCACAGCTTGAGCCCCGACTTAACGCCATCATCCTCCTCAGCCAGCTCCACATGCACCCCCGTGTCCTCCTGGAAGAAGGAGTGCTCCAGCAGGTCCTGGATGGTGTATCTGGGGGAAAGCGCTGCTCAGTGTGGGGACACAGCCCATTGCTCTGGGAGGCAGCGAGGGACAGGGCAGAGGGATCGTGTGTGGGTGCACTCAGGGGTGCAGATACTCAGGGCAGGGCTTTGCAGCACTGTGTCCTCTCCCAGACTCTCCCACCTTTCGTCCTTATCCATACGAATGCAGCCCTCGATGATCTCCTTCAGCTCAGGCACCTTCACCTTGTAGAAGCTGCTGGGCTTCAGGCCCTGGGCAGGGGCAGACAGCACCCATCAGCAAGCCTCTGGGCTGCAGTTGCAGGGTGCCCTGGTGACCCTAAGACAGTGCCCTGTGGGGCCAGACCCTGCTTGGCAGCTGGATCCAGCACTGAGCTCCAGCCCAGAAGGCAGGAGCTGGCTGGGTCCAGCCAGGGCAGCCACGATGCCCTGGGGACAGAGCAGCCAAGCAGCTCCGTTCCACCCTGTGAGTGCATGGGGTGAGGCATATGGGCGTCCCTACCCTCTGCTAGCCCTGGCAAAGCTTGCGGAGCTGAGCACCCTCTCACCTCCCAGCCTAATTTTAGCTTCTTGCATAACCTGCCGAGTGGAGTACTTCAGGAGCAGCGAAGTCCAGCAGCTCCCACCACACTGCCCCTTCCTCCAGCCCTGAGGCACTCACTGAGGTGACCTTGCGGTAGATCTGGGCAGCGTTCTGGCACTCTGAGTAGGGGTACTCCGAGGTGGCCATCTCCAGCATGCACATCCCAAAGGCGTACACGTCCACCGCTTCGTCGTACTTCTCCTCATACATCTCCGGGGCCATGAATTCAGGGGTTCCTGGGGGCACATAGCATGGCTCAGTGATGTGCCTGTTCCCACACGCACCTCCATGTCCCCCATGCCCCCATCCCACCTATCACACTCTTGGCGAAGGAGGCACGCTTGAGCGTGGCCAGCCCCAGGTCCCCGATCTTGACGGAGCCCGTGGGCCCGGTGATGAAGATGTTGTCACACTTGAGGTCACGGTGGATGATGGGAGGTGATCGAGTGTGCAGGAAGTGCAGCCCCTTGAGGATCTGACGGCTCCAGCGCTGCAGTACTTTCAGCTTCATCTCCTTGAACCGCTTAAGGTAGCTGCGAGGGGACAGGGCTGGCACCAGAGCACCCCATGGGCACTGACACAGCCCCATTCCCCACGCCTGACCACGATCCCATCACCACCACTGAGCTGCAAAGAGCAGCAGCCAGGGGCTCCCTGTGCCCTCTCCCCAGCTAAGCTCTGCAGAGGCAGCACAGAAAATGCAGCCAAATCTGAGCCAAGCTGCCGGTGCCAGGTGTGCAGTGGGAGCCAGGGGTGAGCACTGCCCTCTGACTTCCTGGGGCCCTCCAGCCCATGTGCTGGCTATCACTCCACAGCAGAGCCCTCCCTCACCTCTCCTTCCCTGCACACTCTGATCCAGCAGCCCCCACTCACGTCTTAAGGGTGCCAGACGTCATCAGCTCAGTGACCAGCACAATGCAGATCTGCCCTTTGACAGATGACTTCCAGGAGTCATAGAAGCGAACAATGTTGGGATGCTGCAGCCCCTTCAGCATCTCCACCTCCTCACTGAAGCGCTGCCGCTCCGTCTTGGACAGCTTCCGTGTCTGCGGGGGCAGTGGGGAGTGAGGGGGGCATAGGGCTGCCACATCCCACCCCCCTCCCTGCTCTCAGCCTCATGCATGGCTCTGACGGAGCTGCTTGCCTCATCCATCAGGCTGGGGAGGGATGGCTGAAGATCCCCCTGTGCTGAGCTGCCCGTGTGAAACCCACCCTGAGCCAGCTGCCCAGCCCCGCAGCCAATGCTCTGGGCTCCCATATGGTGCCCACCACCAGAATGGGCATTGCTAGCCCCACACTGCCAAGTGCTCAACCCACTGGTCTGCCTTGTGCAGACCCGTCTGCCCCTATCCTGGGCAGCTCCTGCCCTCCACTGCGCACAGCAGCTTCAGGCACCAGGCACCTTCATGGCAGGGAGCCGGCCCGCCTCAATGAGGCCTTTGTTGGGGAAAGCAGGCGTGGGAGGCTCCAGCCCAGGTTTTTCCATGTTCCTCCAGCTAGAGTTAATTAAAGTAGAAGCCAAAGAGCGCTGACACAGGCACTGAGCAGGGCTGCAGGGAGAACGCAGACCCTATAGAGCCCTCTACAGCAGAACGGGGGATGCAGGAGGAGCAAGAACCTGCCCCACACCCTGCACCCCACAGCACCACCCTCGTGCAATGACCCTTACTCAGCATAGAGCCAAAAGGGACCAGAGAGCACAGAGCCCAGGAGCTGGCACAGAGTCCCAGGAGCCCAGGTGGCAGCAGTGCCAACGGCATTTGCGAGGTGCCCCCATTGCCGGATGCTGCCTGCCCCATGCACAGCTCCTTGGCTGCCAGCCACCATCCAGCAGCCCAGGCAGCTTTTGTAATATTTTCATTGCATCATAACTGGCCCCATGGTTGGGCTGGAGCTGCTCCATAATCCCCTCTCTTCTTTAATACATGCTCAGGGACCCAGCTCAGCCCAGAGGAGAACTTGAGCCTTGCTGCAGAGGATGAATGGGATCTTTCATAGCCAGAGAGGAAAACAGCGCCCAAGGCCTCCAAGCCACCCAGCACACACCCTGCCCCCCCAGCCCACCAGCACCTACTGGAGATCTGCAAGGAGCTCAGGGGCTCGGCTGCACCCCACAGAGCTGCAGGGCAAGGGGCAGCTGTGCAGGCTGTGGCAGGGTCTCAAGGACTATCACTGTGGCTCCCTGAGTTTGATGAGGGGGACCAGGGTGGCATCCGGACACATCTGCCAGAGAGCCTGAAGCAAGGCTCAAGGGAGCCCCACTCTTCCCTCAAGCCCGTGATGGATTCATCCCCAGCACCATTCCAAAGAGGGAGCTAGGCACCTCAAGGGTTCTGCCCTGCTGTGCAGGGAAAGCGGTGCCCAGCATGGTTCCAGCCCCACTGGAGCCACTCAGACTGGGATCACAGTGCAGGGCAGCACACGATGTGCAGCTGGGGCTGCCAGCAGAGCCGTCTGCCCAGGACACAGCGTCCTTTCCTAGCAGACACCTTCTGAGGAGGAAAAGGAGGATGCTGGGGGCGGCAGTGCAGCGCTGGGGAAATAGTCCAGCCCCATCCCAGGGCCAGGAGATGGCTGCTAGTGTGCCCATCAGGGCCAACTGCAGAGCTGGGGCCAGGTGGAAGTGAGCAGGAAGGTGCAGAGGTCCATTGAAGTGTGAGGCGATGCCGCAGCTGGAGCAGTGCCCGTGGCACTCCTGTGCTGCTCGCCTCAGCCAGAGGGTCCTGGCAGCATCAATCAGTGAAAGACTGCATTGTGCAGAGCTGAGTCACACCCAGGAAGGGGGGCACCCAGAGGCATCTGTAGAGGTGCTCAGTGGGAATGGTGCAGGTACTGGGCACTCAGAGCCCTGAGGATGCAGCCCCCACAGCCAGATGGGAATCCAAGAGCACCCCCTTCTTCTCCCAATGGGTGCCTGCACCACCCACTCCATTCCCAAACCTCCGATCCCCTTCAAGCAATCCCCACTCAGCTCTCAGCCTCCCACCAACACAGGATTCAGGGCAGATTTCTGGTGGCATGGCAGCACCCACCCCATGGGGCTGCTCCTGCCCCCCTCCAGAGTGGTACCCACAGAAAAACTACTCACGGGCAACATATTTACAGCTCAATCCCACTCTGGGCCTCTGGTTTCCTCCCCGCTTCCTCCTTTCCCCCAACCCTCAGCACCTAACAGAAATAGTCTCAAATCTAAAGCTGGAAAGCATAAACAGGTCACGGTGGGTCTGTGGGATGTAGGGACAGACAGCACTGCACAGGGCTGTGGGCAGTGTGGACAAAGAGGTCCCCAGGGGGTCCTACAGGAAGGCAGAGAAAAGGCACTGTGCAACCTGGCGGAGAGGCAGGGCCAGGACAAGAGCTGGGATTTGGGACTGGGAGGCATCACGGCGGCTGGATGAGGCTCCTGGGACCGGAACTGCATTCAGGGCTGAGGTTAGGTGTTCATTTATATTTTAAAGGCAATAAAAGGAGAACTGTGAAAGACATGGGACAAAGCTATTTTTAAAAGGGCAGAACCACAACCATTTTTATTTGCGGTTCCAAATCCTGTATTTGTGTCACAGTGTCTGATTCTTTGCATGATTGCTGAAAAAAAACAAGCTTTGACAAGTCTGCTTATGTGCTGCCAGACCCTCACGGGATGTGCACTTGGGGATGAGATACACCAAATAAAGAGCAGAGGGGGCTGCTTTGGAGCTGTCTTTGCTCCACCCAGAGGGTGCTGCTCTTATCCCCAGGCACCTGAATGCAATTGGCACACGATGCCAGCCCAGCTGCAAGCAGAGCTCTGTTAACACAGCAGAGCCCCTGCTGCAGGACAGGTGCTGGGGACTGCAGTCCAACCCCCATGGACACCCTGGTAAGAGACACTGGGCATGCAAGGGGATGCAGCCCAGCACGGAGCACACGAGCACCAAGCTGTGCTGTCAGCTCTGGGATCAGCTATGGCTGTGATTGTGGCAAAGTGGGGCACACAGGCTGGGCATGGCCCCACAGCAGGGATACGAGGCAGCCAGGTGGGATGCACTGGGCATGAGCAGCTCCTCTAGAAGTCACCTTCACCAGAGATGCTGCCCTCACCAGCGCTGGGCTGTGGCTTCCGGCGCTGCAGGGCACAGTCAGGAGCTCAGGGGTCTTAGGAGGGAGATGTGGGCATAGCAAAAGGGGAGCGCTGAGTGGCTCTGGGCTCTCCTCTGAAGCAGTCGCCCCATCTCACAATACTGAGGCCCAGAACCACATCCTCTCATAGGCTGTAGACACCCCCCCAAAAGTCATGCACCATTATCTAAAGGATCTCTTCTTGCATTACTGGGCTGCAGCCATCCCATGCGGCCGCACCAAGGCTTTAGGAACAAGACAACAAACTTGCAAGACATGTTTTTCTCTGTAAACAAGGACTTGGACCTTCCAGCTGCAGCAGCCACCCCCGGGGCAGGAATCTGTTGGAGACTTTGGACTTCACCAAAGCCCCTCCCTGGGGGCTGCAAGGAGAAATCTGGAGCCCCACTGCCAGGTTCTGCTCGTGCAGCCTCACTGCCACTGCCAGGATTGCTCCCAGCACGTGCAGGAGGGGAGAAGGCATCACAGGAGCAGTACCTCTACCACTGCCCTCAGCTGCCTAGCATTGCATCCTGCTGTTGGGGAGCAGTGGGGGAGGTGATGGGGAAGCTGAGAGACATGGGAAGCCACAGGTCCAGATGCTGTTAGCAGAGAGCACCTGGAAGCGTCATAGAAACCACACGTGGGTGCCCACAGGCACCACTTCAACCAAGGACAAGCAACTGACGTGCAGCAAGGACGTTCTGTACCCTGAACCTTTTCACACCCAGCCCCCGGCTACCTGGAGCACGTGCCCCAGAGCATTCTGAGAGCTATCGAAGTGCACCTCCAAGCCAGCTCTGGCACTGAGACGGCTCCCCTACCCTGTCTGCCCTTCCAAAGGGCGACCTGTGAGCTAATGAGTACCCAAAAAGTAGCGGGGTGCAGCACAGCCCAGATTTTCCCCCAATGACCCAGACCAGGGCTGGCGCTGCGGGCAGGGGCTAGAGGCGCTCCGTGAGTGCTCTGTAGCTCAGGCAGTGACACAGCAACGGGAAAACGACGTGCGGCGGTGGGAGGGCCGATGAGCACGGGGCTGAGCACGCACCCAAGCCCCGGGGCACTGGCAACGCACGGGGAGCCCAAACCCCCCGCATGTTCCCGGACCCACTGCTGCAGCGGAGAGTGCTATGTGCGCTGCGGGGGCACCGGGGGTCCCTGCCGAGCAGTTCCTGCCTGAGTCCCCCTACCCCGGGCTGTGCCATCCCAAGCTGTGCCGTGCCATGCCATGCCGTGCCGTGCCGCAGGTGTGCACCCTGCCCTCGTACCTGCAGCTCGCACCACGCCACCTCCACTGTTGTCTCCGTGTCCAGCCCTTTGTATACGGTTTTGAAGGAGCCCCGGCCAATCTCGATGTCGAACTTGAGGAATCGGCCGTCGGGAGAAGTGGCCACGGCGCGCGTCTCCACCTCCTCGCTCTCTGTCTCCTCCGGCTCCCGGTGAGCCGCGGCGCCCGGCGGCGGCGGTGACCCCGCGCTCAGTCCCGGATAGCCCAGCAGCTCCAGCTCCACCGAACTCCGCCGGTTGAAGCGGGAGGAAGCGCGGCGGGAGTCTCGTCCCGAGGGCCTCCGGCCACGGTTACGGTGCGGTGCTCTACCGGGGAGCCCCGGCTCCACCACAGAGCCGCCGCCTGCCCGCTCCGCCTCGGGTTGGGACATGGTTCCAGCGGCGGCGGGCTCGACCGTCAGCATCAGCTCCCGCAGCTTCGCACCCTGCACCACCGCCCCGCAAACAGGAGCGCCCCGGCACCGGCGTGGCCACGCCCAGAGGCACCCGACCCCTCTCCGGCACGGCCCCGCCTCCGCGCGGCCACCGCCCCCCAAACCCCGCTGCTCCGGCGGCACCAGCACCGTGAAGGGCACCGGGGTGGGCATTGGCAACGGGAAGGGCACCGGAGCGAGCGCTGGCGTAGGCACGGAGCCAAGCATCGGGGCGAGCACTGGGATGGGCAGCGGGATATGCGCTGGGCACTGAGAGGCATCAGGACAAGCACTGGACAGGCATCAGGTCCTGGGGTGGGCGCCGGGCACCAGAATGGACACTGGAGCAAGCACTGGGACGGGCACCAGGCACTGCCAGCCCCAGGAGCTCCCCCAGACGGTGCCCACCTCGACCCCAAGGCCCTGTGCCTGGGCAGGGCTGTAGTGGTCCCACTCTCCCTCACTCCAGCAGCAATGGGTCCATGCAGGGTCACCGTGAGCAAACCAGGCCAGATGATGCAGGGCCAAATCAGGCTGTGGGGAAACGTTTGCTTCAGTCGCTCCCTTAGAGCTGTAGCTGTGAAGTTTCAGAGCAGTGCCTGTGCCTGAAGTTGCGCTTCTCCGCTGTCCTGGGCACTGCCGTGCTGTCAAATCCTGCCCTCCGAGACAGCCGTTGCTCTCAGGGTTTACTACTGGGTGAGCTCCTGAAATGAGGGTCACGCAAATACTAAAATATGAACTTGTCCTTCAGCGGCACACTCACTAGGAGCCTGGACAAGAGCTTGTTGTCTCTACAGTGTAAATGATGAGGTTGTTCTACCCTGTAAAGCTGTTTACACAAAATACAAAGCAATCGATTCTAGCGTTAATTTCTTTTCCCTAAGGTCAGATTGTTTCTACTCAGCGATACAGGAAACATTAAGGGGAGGATTGAAATGTGAACACAGCTGTGTCCTTTGTACAGATTTAAAGTGCCAATGTGTTGCACGCAGGATCCAGCTGCTCTCATCCACAGCCACGCAAATCCCCCAGTCCAGCTGGATGGATGGAGAAGCACCTGTTGAAATGTTTCCACAGAAGTCCTGGGCAGGCTGCACAGCCTGCTGCACGCAGGCAGAGCTCTGTACCTGCACACCACCCTGTCCACTCAGCTCTGCTCACCTAGAAAGAGGACTGGGTGAAACCTCCAGGAAGGGAAAATTGGTCTGCATCTCCACATGCTTGCAGACCACTCTCTTGCAGTATAGGCTGGTGGAAAGCAGTGATTGCATTCTGACCCAGTCTTGCATTCTCAAGAGTGTATCCAGGGCCCCTTTCTGGGAGAACACACCCTGAAGGCTGCAGGATGTGTGCTTGGTGCACATGCCCTGGTGTCAGGCAGCAGCATCTTTCCAGCAATGGCTGCCAGGGACGGCAGATGGGCTGCCAGGGGTAGCACTGCACTGTACCTGGTATGGGAGGCTTTTGTGTTGTAAAATATGACTCAGCCCCACCAAACAACACCTACTGTTCAGAGGCACCGTGCCCAGTCACGGTGCTGAACTGTGCCTGGTGTTCCCCAGGCCCAGGAAGCAGTGCAGCCCTGAAGCACCTCCAGCCCCAGGCCCTGCTAGGTCACTGGGATGTGGCCAAGGGTGGAGGCAGCCTGTGCTCTTCAGCGAGGGTACAACACACAGAGCCAGGCAGGGCTCTTGGTCTCATTTCCAGCAGGCTCATGCCCCATTATCACGTTTTCACCATGAAATGAGATGCCTTGAAATGTCCCAGAGGAGCAGGGAATGAGTGTCCCAGGTGAGGCCCCTGCAGAGAGGAAGTTGGGCATGAAGCTGCCTTGATGCTGTCCTCCCACACCTCTGCAGTGAGCACTGGAAGTATTTCCTCTTCCCTGCAGCTGCAGGATCACCATGGGCTGAGCAGGAGCACATGACCCTGCAAAGAGGTACAAGTGCCCCCCAGCATGTCCCAGGACACCACGCTGCAGCTGGGCTGGGGCTGAAAGCAGGAGGTTCCCATCCACAGTCAGCCCCTTCCCAGCTCTCAGCAAACACATGCAGCTCCTGCACATTATCAGGGTGACATTTCTCCTGGCTCCTGGTGTTGGTGCCAGGCCTGTGCTTTGAGCAGCCGCTGCAATCAGGCCATTCCGCATTTCCACGTGCATTTGGCTGCTGGGAAAAGAGCAGGGGACTGCGATCTCTCTGCTCAGGATTAGATCACTCATCAGAGAACAATTCCAGCAAGATGTGCCAGAATTCCTCTGTTCTGAGCCCAAAACTCAGGGTGGGATAACAGAGGGGCTGGGGCCAAACGTAGTGGTGCCTGTGTGCCTGCAGGGCTGTAGCAAGAGCTGAGCAGCCCCCCAGGAGGGCCTGAGAGGAGGAGTGTGAAACATCCCCTCCACAGTGCTGGAGGGAATGTTTCCTGTTGGCTTCAGCACCCCATACCTGTGGGAGCCTCCTCTTGAGCTCAGCTTGCCCCATACCCTACAGCACAGAGCCACGGGAGGGGACAGCACTGCAACCTCAGCAGCAGTTGTAGCCCCGGGGCAGATAACTGCTGAGGATTTCCTTAGCCCAGAGTCACAGATGTGACCTGCACGCACATTTATCCCAACTCATAAATTTATCAAACTGAAGCAACTCTTGCCCCTACCTAGCTGCATGAAATTAAATACCCTCTCAACTTTTCCCCTCCCATGGCCAGCAGAACCCAAATGTGCACAGCCCGATAGCACCTTATCTCAGCACCAGCCCCCCGTGCTCCACCTTGCCCCAGCCCATGAGCCCTAATCAGCACATCCAGATGTTGGCTGTGACCTCAAAGCCCAGAGATGGGGACCACATGGCTCCAGTGCTACAGCCCCACAATCTGCTGAAGCCCCATAGGTTGGCTGCTGCTACTCCCCCGCCCTGGGATGCAGCATTTGCTGCACAAGGCTCTGGGCAGCATTGCTGATGGAGCTCAGGGCACTCCCTCTGCAGCAGTGCAGACCACAACACCCTGCATGAGCAGCTCACAGGGATGGCTGCAGCAGTGGGCACAGGGAAGGCTGCCTGAGCCAATATCTGTTGTGCGTGGCAACAAACACATCTTCTCCTGTTCTTCGCCTTGTTCTGGCATTATGTACCGCCCTAATATCATGCACATGGAACGCAGGAAGGAGCTGCCCTGGGTACAGGTAAAGTTATAGTTGGAGGCCATCCCACTGCCTCTTTAGAGTTTAATTACATCCCCTTCAGACCTACCCAGCACCCCAGGGTTTCCAATCCAGTGCAGCTCTCATGTAAGCACCTCCGGGCAATGCAATGCTCCGATGTCCCAGTCTTGTGATTACATCACTAAGTGCTATAAAACAGTGCATAAAGATAAGGAAGATGGTTTCAGAGGACAATATAAAGTCTTTGTTTTTAACATAAGCTACAGCTTGCCACTGTCACCACTGTATAAACAGGGAACAGCAAACAAGCACTCAGCATGGCTGTACCAGCAAGCTGCTCATGCAGCCCCACAGCCTTCCTATGCCTAGGGGCAGCCAGGTAACTCCCCCTGCATAAAGCAGTGCTTCTGCGCACCTCATCTCTGCTGCATCCTGGCCTTAGTGCACAGCCCCAGCAAACCAGCAGAGAACACGAGCAGCTGCCTGTCCCAGGGTGGGACAAGGGGGAAGCACACTCTTCCTCCTCACCTTACTAAGTAAGTGATTTAGGAAACTGGAAAAAAGCCATGAATAACTGCCAGGAGAGCTTTGGAAAGAAAAAGGCTTGTTTTAGACTTATCTAATGTCACATCAGCCATTTCCTAAGAAGGGAGTAAATTTAATTAAGAACACAGACTCACTCAAGGACAGTGAGGTTACATTCAGCAAATGCAGCTCAGAACAATGCTGAGAGGTCAGCACCGTGTGTACGCAGAGCAAGAAATGCAAACATCCAGGGCCTGTCTGCTGGAGAGTCGTCATCCAGGCCCAAATACAGATGCCACTGAATACAGAGAGTGGAAGGCACAGAAACATGCTGCAGGGCTGCAAAAGCAGCAAGCAGAGGGGGCACAGCAATGAGAGAGGGAGAATCAAGTTAGGCAGCACAGAGAGAGAGGAAAAGGCAGATCCCAGACACCAAAATAAGGTCCATACAGATTCTGGTAGCAGCCAATTCCTTCGTGAAGATTTTCCTGGCTGTTCTGAGCCACAAACATGCAGACAGGACCACAGTTCAACCAGTGAACCCCAGTTCCTGTGCTCCGCTGGCACAGGAATTGCTCTGCAGCGTTGGTGTCACTGGCATGCAGAGATCTGTCACCAGCCTTCCAGTACAGATCACCAGCTCCCGCAGGTTAGTGATTAAGGATTTACCAGGTCAAATACTGTACCCGGGTCACCGTTTCTACAAGCTGTGGACTTCATAATCAGTACTGAGAATGTAAAACTTAATTACATTCTCCACCAGCCTACTGTTCTACAGAGCTTACCCCACCACCACTGCAACAAACACATTAGCTTTCAGTGGATTGCACATACAAAATGAAAGCTAATGTTGCCCTGAAAACAGGTAGTAAGAGCCCATAGTTGGTAGCTCTGGCACGTGAAAAAAAAGCCTTTGTGGTGCCCGCTTCCAAATCAGGCAGGGTGCCTTTGGAGGTCCACCCTCTCCCCAGCACACTGTTTGTACAGTGCAATAAGGAAACACAGCTGAAGGGCAAGAATTCAGTACACTGTTCTGTTTTGTTTCTGATGGAAAAACAAAGATAGATGAAAACAGCCAGGCTGCTCTATAAATACATCTCATTTTAATTACTTCAGATTAGCTCTTTGGAATCCACCCCACCACACAGATCAGCCTGCTTTGCAGCAAGTGTGTATCAGTCTTTCAGTGAGGTCTTTTACACCACAGCAGCAGCAGTGCATTCTGTGTGTTTGCTTTCACCCCACTCAGCCACGTGGTGGGGGCTGCAGAGCCCAGGCACACGGCTGGAAGGTGGGAGGAGAACCCCTTGGCAGCTGTGCCTGGCCAGCCACCAGAGCGCCCATCCACTGCATTCACAGGAACAGGGAAACAGCAACAGGATAAGAAGTCATGTCTTTGGAAGGCTTCACAGATTCTCTTCACCCCAAGAAGTCCCGAGTATGCAGCTGCTCACGCCACTGCTTGAAACTAGGCCAGGAGGTGGAACCTTCACAGCCAGAAACGTTCCAGCAGCCAAAGAGAGGCAGGGACGGGGGTTCCATCAGAAGAACTTGACACCTCGGCCATCGTCCAGTGTGATGATTTCAGCCTTGTGCTCTTGCTGCAAGGCTTGCAGGGCACGAAGTAGCATAGCCTCATCCAAACCATGGAACTCTAGGGAAGACACACTCATCAGCATGAACAGGATTCACATAAGGAAATGAACAGGCTTATGATGTCTATGGAACAGTGACAGTGAAGACAGAGGGCTCTGAAGGGCACCTTTTAGACTCCTGCACCATAACACTACACAAATCCACAATCACAGCTATGCTGACAGTCATCAGCACACTGCTGCATCAGAAACAAAGCCTGAAGGTTAGCAGACAGGAGGCAGTAAGAGCTGCCTCTCAGGCAGCTAAGAAGCTTGGCAGGAAATAAACCTGCATCCCACATCTGGCAAAGGCAAAGAGCTGGGTGCTAGAAAGGCTCAGGGTGGGCAGCATAAACTGCAAACAGTGATAACATGACAGATGTTAATGCAGAGTACTAAAAAGCCTCTAGATCTGCATTTCCCAGTGATGATCAGTGTGAGCTCGTATAAGTAATTTTAAAATACTTAATTTACAGAACAATGATCTGGCAATCATTTCTATGCATTCAAATCAAGTGTGCTCTGAAAAGCTGCAGGACGTGACACGTGACATTACCCTCATTTGCTGTATCATCTCCACTGATCAACTCATACAGCGTGAACACAGAGTTGGTCAAGCCATTCTTTGACACCTGAAAACACAAAAGCAATAGAGCAAATCTTGCATGTGTTATTTAATAACCTTGGCATGATCTCTCGCACACCTCATCACAAATGACATGTAACACAGACAGCATTTGATGAGCAAAAGCACCGTCAGAATGTTCTGGGACATAGGAAAGGTGAGAAATGACATCTAAGGATGCTGATGTCATTCCACTGTCTCCCATACTCTCTGCTCTTTCTGTCCAAGCCTTAAGAACATGCATTGCACTAAGGACAGAGGGCAACCAATGGCAATGCTGCATCCACCTGTGCATCCACTACTTGAATCTCACCTTATGGTAAGAGAAAAAAGTTGTTAATACCTTCATACATGGATGGAATGGATCAACACAGAAGAAAGGCAAAAGTAGTGAGAAAGCAAGAGGGAAAGGAAGTGACTGCAGTCTTTTACACAATCTCAGTCAGCATCACCTGTCCTCCCAGCTGGGAGTGCCCAGGTTGTGCACTAGGGTAGCTGCTGCGTTCTCACCCACTGATAGATGAGCTTTCCCCATTCCTCGGGTCTTCTCCACATTATCAGAAAACTGGTTTTGTTCTTGTCTAACCACTCCAGGTTCCCTGAAATCAATTGGGAAAGGGCATCTCAGCAGAGCTCGGCTGGCACCACTGCCCCATGCATCACGGCAGCCGCAAGGCTCCTGTACGGAGGGTCCCAGGGGCGGTATGGGAACAGATCGGAGCGGCCCTGGCAGCGAACGGCGCCACCCACCGTTCTTGCGCAGCTCCTCCAGCACCACCTGGATGGCCTCGGGCGGCAGCTTCCCTGGGCAGGGGGTTAAGGAGACATCCAACGAGCGGGGGTGGGGGGAGTGGGGGGCGGGA
>JACDJE010000233.1:1118601-1133534 GCA_016647715.1 Pavo muticus | reverse complement strand
TGCCGGGCAGCAGGCTGAGGCCTACCCCGGAGACCCCGCAGTGTCCCCATCCCGGCAGCCTCCGCTGCCATCGGGCCTTCCGCAGCCGGGGCCCCCATGCCCCCTCCTGGCTGGCAGGGCTGCGGGCAGGCCTGGCGTGGTGATGGGGAGACTCGGGCGGGAGGTCGGCCCGGGGAGCCCCCGCAGGTGGAGTGGAGCGGCCCACTGGGTACGACTGCAGCCTGGTCTGGGGACTCAGAGGGAAGGGCCCCCCTGCTGGGGGTTGTATGAGTCTGTTCACCCCGTGGAATGTGGAGCTCTGCCAGGCATAGCCGCAGTGCTTTCAGCAGCTGGGTTCCACTCAGGCTTCCTTGATGAGAGCTGAGGCATCCCTTGAGCTCACAGGGCAATGCCTGGTGCCAGCCCCCCCCAGCACCGGCTTCTTCTCTGTCAGGTAGCACTGTGTATTCCCAGCCAGGAGCTATGCGATTCTGACAGCCTGCACAACAAACAGTGTCCTTCCCAGCCTCCTGGCAATGAGATGTTCTGAGCTGGATGTAACACCGCTCCTGACGTCATCATGTTATCCTCCCAGCACCCTGTGCAAACAGAAAGGGGGACACTGGAAGCAAACTGACCGTAGAGAATTGAAAGATTATAAGCAGGAAAGAGCAACTTTTTACGTGATGTGACGGTGACAAGACAAAGGGGGGGGGGAGGGGTCTGTAAACTATAGAGGGGAGATTTAATTCAGATGTGAGGAAGAAATTCTTTACTCAGAAGTGGTGAAGTCCTGGCACAGCTGCCCAGAGAGCTGTGGGTGCCCCATCCCTGGAAGTGCCCAAGGCCAGGCTGGATGGGGGCCCTGGGCAACCTGAGCTGGTGGGGGCACCCAGCTCATGGCAGGGGGTGAGGCTGGAGGGGCTGTAAGGTCCCATCTAACTCATCATTCTGTGAGTCTGTGATTCGCAGTGGTTCAGACTGTGCAGAAGCAGGTGAATCCCTGTGAGCACACGTAGTGCCATGCTGCTGCTTACGTCCAAACACTCCCCAAGCTTTTTAGTGCAATTTGTGCTATAATTATTGCAAAAGTAGGATTAATGCAGGTTTAGGTGATTAGTTTTTCCTAATTAAAGTCTGTGATGCGTTTAAAATCCACAGGGTCTGGTTTTTGGTTTTTGCGGTTTCTTTTAGCACTTGTCTATAATGTAATACTTCCAATTATTTTATATTTATTCTTACTGTATTTTTATAGAAAAATGGAAATCGCCACTCCTCCAACATCAAAGTGTATTATATACTGGAAAAGAAAAGTCAAGTCTGAATATATGCGTCTTCGGCAGCTGAAGAGATTTCAGGCAAACATGGGAGCAAAGGTAAAGATGTAGTGGCTCTGGTTGGAATGATTTCTGCTATAGACTTCAGTGTGCAGTATTGGAGCTTTTATCAGATGAGTGATTAATGATGAGAACTGTGAAGTTCTATTTCAGTTGCAGCCATGGTATGTTTGAAGAGGTATTACCTCTTCGTGCTCAGTGTTAAAGCAAAGCAGTGTTGCTTGCTCTGCTGTGCAGGTTGAGCAGTTCCCTGTCTGTGTGCTTGCTTAAGGTGCCAGGGAGAGCTCTTTTCTACTGCTTTGTAAAGTATCTTCTGCAGTGCAAAGGGACTGTGTGTTTCAGGTGTCTTGCTCCTCTGCTTTTCTCGATGTCAGGTAGGAGTTTAGAATAGGTTGGTCTGACTGGGAATTATTAGAAGTTGCTGACTGTTGGGTAAATTTTCAGCACGGTTTTGTATCAACACTGAGTTGAATCAGAATTCCTTCTATTTAGTATCATCAATTTGAAATGCTCTGCCTTGTCTGCATTTTGATACGTGAAACAAGATCTTGGGAGAGATGTTAGTGTTCTAAATCTTCACATGACTTTAAAATGTTGAGTGCTTCTTTCTCTCATTTCAGGCTCTGTTTGTGGCCAACTTTGCAAAGGTTCATGAAAAGACTCAAATTCTTAATGAAGACTGGAAGAGGCTTCGAGTACAACCAGTGCAGTTGATGAAGCCAGTCAGCGGGCACCCCTTCCTAAAACAGGTAGGGAGAACTGTCTTAGTATCAGTCTGTGCCTAGCACTCTCATGGTGCAGAAATGGGGTAAAAAAGGCTTTTACTGTCAAACACCATGAGTGAACATAGTGCTTTGCTGTATTTGTCCTGAAGTGCTGTTTCTTTCTGTGATGGTGACAATCTCCCAGAGGCTGTTTCCTCACCGCCCTTCTCTTCACTTCTACCCCAGTGTACAGTTGAGAGCATTTTTCCAGGATTTCCAAGCCAGACACTGTACATGAGGACACTGAACACGGTGGCGCTGGTGCCTATCATGTACTCCTGGTCCCCCCTTCAGCAGAACTTCATGGTAGGTAGGAGTGCTCTCTGGTGCAAGATCTTTGTGAGATTATTGTGTAATCGTTACATGGTTCTGGAGTGGTTAAACCAACTTGTTCCAAGCAGTGTCTGCTCAGGAAGACATGTTAGAAAGTTGTGTTGCTTGCTATCCATCCAAGCTGTCTTACTCAGCTGTTAGTTCTTTTCCACCCAACTCCTTGATAGGGCAATTATTATAATAACGCAGGATTCTACCAGTAAATGTTTTCTTTTACTGACTGGGGGATTGATTAGCTTTTTGTTAAAAACAATCAAAAACGACAACACTCAAAACATTTTCTTTTAAATGAAGAGTTGTGGTTTTTAGGTGTGTCCTTTCCTTTGTGATTGGATAACCCTGCTGATCTGTTTGTAGGAGTGCTACTGAGGGTTAGTTCCTCTATCACAGTAGTTAGGAGAATGATTTAAATGCAGATTTTGCTGTGGCTTAGTTTAGAGTATTTGCTAAACAGCCCGTGGCTAGCCTGCCCCTTTGCCCAGTATGGGAGCAAATGTATCCCTGCAGCCTGCCCAAGCTTTCTAGAGCCAGATGTAGCAGACTGGTGGAGCAGTGTGGCACTGGCAATTGTAATGCAAAAAGAGTCCCTTGGTGGTGCCACTACAGTGAAAGTCAAATGTCCTTGCTCCGTGCAGTTAATGCTAGAGCACTCCTCAGCTTCAGCTGTATTCCTCCTGGAATGAACTGCCATTTTGCCTCCTTCTCTGTTCCAGTTCTACTCCCTTAATCACCACAACTTTGACATTTTTGGCTCTTCATTGTTCTTGGCAATGTGTGTGTTTCTGTAACCTTTGGATACAGTTCTTTTTAAAATCAAATGCATTTTTTGAGGTTAGAGTTACTCTGATAGTATGGGATAACAATGAAATGTCAGTGATGAGACACATGAAATTTGAGCTGGTGAGGCTGAACCTTTGCTTTATGCAGTGTTTTCTGCATGCAGTGGACAGGAGCAGCCTTAGAGACACAGCTTGGCTGGGAATTAGAAAGTGCTGGTTTACTGAATTGTATCTAATTGCTTTTCAGGTGGAGGATGAAACTGTTCTGTGCAACATCCCTTACATGGGAGATGAGGTGAAGGAAGAGGACGAAACCTTCATTGAAGAGCTTATTAATAACTATGATGGGAAAGTTCATGGAGAGGAAGGTAATTTGGGAGCAGGAGCACTTAGCAGTGTTCGTTCAGTTTCTTGCAAGTAAGATATCAAAGTAGTTAAGAAATCAAAAGGTGGTAGCAGTAGCCATCTTTTATCTGAGAGCGTTTAGAGCAGAAAAGCAGAAATGCGTGCCTGCAGTTATGGTTTGTAAGGACACAGTCTTGCCTTTTGATCCCCCACTCTGTTCTAGGCTCAGAATTAGGAGGAGTTCAGCACCGTCATTTCACCTGTGACCCTAGCCATGACTTGGAGCTTTTCAGAGACAAAAAGCCTGTGTGCTTTCCTAGCTCATCATAAAACTGTAGAGGGTGGAGTGTAGCATAAAATTCTGTTGTATGGGCTGTCCTCAGATCGCCAAAAGTGTTTCAGCACTCTTAGGACTCTAAAGCATTGAAACTCCACCTGGCCCTACAAAATCGCCAGGAAAGTTCTCGTTGATAACTGTGTTGTGTGGCTGAGGAACGTTGGTGGCCCTCCCACAAGCTGGCTGACATCACTGTGTTTCAGAAATGATTTCAGGGTCAGTCCTCATCAGTGATGCTGTCTTCCTGGAGCTAGTGAATGCCCTGAATCAGTACTCGGATGAGGAAGAGGAAGGACACAATGATTCTGAAGTCAAACAGGAGGATGGGAAAGAGGAACTGCCAGTCACAAGAAAAAGAAAACGAGTTGCAGCGGAAGGTGGGTTTGCCTGCAGAAGTTGATGTGTTGGTCATGTTTCCATCCTGCTTTGCCTGAGGAGCAGGCCAGTGCTCTCCTGCACTCACGCTTTTGTTTATTTGCGTGTCACTAAGAGTAGTCACCTGCTTGGCAAGTTCTAGCAAGGCAGTTGAAAGAAGAAGGGAAATCAGTTGTTCTCACTGTCCCCTGTGGACAGGATGAGCAGTCATCAGATTAAAGTGTGGCAAGGAAGAATTTAGATAAGTGATCTGGAAAACCATTTAATGTAAGATTGGCAAAGCAGTCAGGGATATTGCCTTAGGAAGCTGTGGGGTCTGGTTACCAGACAGGCAAGCATCTGTCAGTAAGTTTGTCAGTAGATCTGATTCTGCTGTAGGACAGGGTGTTGGACCTTTCCAAATCCCTTCCAGCTTTGTCCTCTATGTATTAGTGTTCCTCTTCCCTCTCCTTTGCCACCTGAAATTCTTGTTTAATAGAGGAAGCTCTGTTCTGTGGGATTTTCGTGTGTCCTGCATGATCTTAGGAATGCTGACTGGTAGTTTCATCTTCGGTTTATAGTGATAGGAGTAGAACAAATACCAGGACTTTTTGCAGATGTAGAAAAGTAATGTATGAAAATCCTGTCCAGGTAAAAATAAATGGTGCTATTCCTTAAGAAGTCAATACATTATGCTACTTTGAAAGCAGTGGAGTGCCATCTGGAAGTGCTTTAGCCTAGTTGCAAGACAAAATTTTATGTGATCATGTTTCTGTCTCTTAAAATGCAATCCAGAGCACCTGGAATCATTCTCTGGAAAAAGGAAAGTTACATTCATGTCCAGCTTAACTGAGGAGTTGTCTCTTTTTTTCCCTAGGTAACAAGAAGTGTTCCAAGAAACGGTTTCCAAATGACATGATATTTACTGCCATTTCTTCCATGTTTCCTGAATATGGCTTCCCAGATGACATGAAAGAGAGGTAGAAGATTTCTCCTTAAGTTGCTTGTTGCTTTTGATGGGGGCAGTTACAATTTGTATTTCAGAAGACAGCACTGTGCTCTGGCCAGAAAGTAGAGCTCACCTGGCTTCAGGCACTGTGAGGAGGACAATTTTTGAGTATTACAAACTTTGGTTTAGCTTAAAGATATCTGGACCAGAGTCATAAGATCTGTAGTCACGTGAAGTCCTGTTAAATGTCCCAAATTAGGGAAACACACCCATCTGTGGATGTGTTTGTTGGATAGGTACCGAGAGCTCACGGAGGTGTCGGATCCGAACGTGCTGCCCCCGCAGTGCACTCCCAACATCGACGGGCCGTGCGCAAAGTCGGTGCAGCGGGAACAGTCCCTGCACTCCTTCCACACGCTCTTCTGCCGGCGCTGCTTCAAATACGACTGTTTTCTGCATCGTAAGTGCAGGCTTCTCTGCATTATTGTCCGTGCTCCTGTGGGCCCTGCTTTGGCGTCTGTGCTGCAGCTGTGAGAGGGTGGTGGCTCCCTGGAGTTTGCAGTGGAGCCTTTAGGAGCTGAGAGGTGCCCAGAAGCCTTTTATAAAGATAGCTCTGCTAAAGTCCTCAAATGGATGGCAGAGCAACCTGTGTCATAGTCCCCTCTTTCTCACCATTGTTCAGCACACTGTGATCAGGGCAGTTTGTGCCAGAAACACTGCTGTGATTAGACTTTACTCTCATTTTGCAGAAGCTCATCAGGGAAAGGCACGATTGTTACACTTCTAGAGTTGGGACGTGCCCATGTGCTGTGTTGCTTCACTGGAGCTTACAGCGTCATCTTAGTCATGTTCCTGCTATTTGTTCTGCCAAAGTCTTTTGGATGCTGGTTAGCTGTTGGATCTGCTGTTTTTGAGGTCTGAGGGCTCTCTTGGAAAGTTGCAGGACTCTCCACTGAGTTATTTATTAAAAGATCTGTTATTAAGATCATGTGGTCTTTTTGTTTCAGTCTGAAAGCAGATCTTTTTTTCTGTGGCATTTTACTTCCCAAGCATTCCCTCTTTGCTGCTAAGTTCCCATTACTGGTTGAAGGAGGGCTTTGACAACACGTCCTCCATCTTGTTTTCTGTTCCTAAGATCTCCTCCTGTACTCTTGGTGGCTGCATCCTGCTTCCACTTGCCTTCATTCTTGCGCTGCCCCTGTCCTTTGCTTTTGTAGTGGAAAATTCTTGTTAGAAGACTCCTGTTCCTAATGCTAAAAATAACTTATTTTTTCAGCTTTTCATGCTACTCCTAATGTGTACAAACGAAAGAACAGAGAGACCAAGATTGAGCCAGATCCTTGCGGAGCAGACTGTTTCCTCTGGCTGGTATGTTTCTGCACTGTGACTTCTGAAACCACCCCAAGAAGTGGGCCTGGCCAGCCGTGCTCTGTAGAATGGCTGTGGGTCATCTTCACTCTTGTGGAGATTTCTCAGAATCAGTTATTAACTGTCACTGAATTTGGAGAAGCATGAATCCAGATATGAACCTTACTGGAAGTGTATTCATATCATGTTCAAATCAGCTAGCTAAGGTATCAGTGTCCAAAAGGAGCTGCGGGGTTGAGGCGTAGCAGGCCAGGAGGATGTCGTTGCCAGGGCAGGAGGCAGCTGGAGGAACAGGGTGAGGGAGCCCGCTCATGCGGGCAGTGATGCTGAAGGAAATGAAGCAGAAATCTGCTGTGTGGCCAGCTATGAGGGCCTTGGCAGCCATGAAGGTGACCACAGATGACAAATCTGCCTTCTCGTGGTGGCAGCAGGACAGGGCTCCTCCCAAGGCCTTTCTGTGTGTCCTGGCTGCATGCCACCTACCTTGTGTTCTGCTCTGCTTGCAGGAAGGAGCCAAGGAATTTGCTGCGCTGCACAATCCCAGGTCCAAGTGCTCAGGCAGGCGCCGCCGGAGGCACCATGTGGTCAATGCTTCCTGTTCAAATGCCCCAGCTTCTGCGGTTGCTGAGACAAGGGAGGGAGACAGCGACAGAGACACAGGCAATGAGTGGGCTTCTAGTTCCTCAGGTATGACATTATCCTTAGAGACACACTTCTCCTACCTGGGGCTCTGACCAGTGACGACAAGCAGGCACCACTGCACATGGGGCTCTCTGTCCATGTTCAGTGGCTGTGGAGTTATGAGTTAGTGACAGAATGTATTCAGCTGGCCTTAAACAAACGCAAGGGACATACAGTGCTGTCCTGCATTGTGTTTGGGTTATTATCCTTGTTTTCAGACCCCATGCTGGGGCCTTGATGACCCAGAGCACCTTGCTTGGCTTTGCACAAGGATAGTGCAGGCAGCAGGCATACTGCTGGACAGTGCCACTTCATGCACTTGGCCATACTGTGGTGCTGAGAACCCACCTGTGAGCTGTTGAGGCCGAGTGCTTGTGTGCAGTCATGCAAAGCAGTGCCTGCTTTCTCAGTGCTGGGACAAGCACTGGGCTTATACTGCCTCATGGGGAAGGGCAGGCTCAGGCCCCTTGGAGCACTGCTGCCCTAGGAAGCATGGATGGCAGAGCTGCATTCTTGCTCATCCTTGGTCCCTAACATCTGCCTTTCTCACCAGAGGCAAACTCCCGCTGTCAGACCCCTACCAAGCAGAAGCTGAGCCCGACCTCATCCCAGCTGTTTGCAGTGGAGGCACAGCAAGAGCCAGTCGAGTGGACAGGAGCTGAGGAGTCCCTTTTCCGTGTCTTCCATGGGACCTACTTTAACAACTTCTGCTCCATCGCCAGACTGCTGGGAACAAAGACATGCAAGCAGGTAGGGCCTGACATTCTAATCTGGGCTCTGCGCCCAGGGGAAGCAGGCATGGCAGCACCTAGCCCAGGGGACGGAAGCCTTTGCTGCTGCTCACTTAATTCTTTTTTCTTCTCTGCCTCAAACTGTTTTGAGGAATGTGTTTCATTGACACTTTGGAAGTTCAGTGTTGTTATTCTACAGTACTGTTGCTGTCCAGTGCTGCTAGCTTTCTTCAGAGTGTTTTATCCCAGGCCTGGGTATACTGGCAAGTGGATGATGATGTTTCCCAGGCAAGAAAAGCAAAGATAACCATGACTTAATGAAACTGGAGGCAGAGCTGCACACTGTGCACACTGTGTGTGTGTGTGCTTACACTTTTTTCATTTATGCTTAAATAAAGGCAGCCTGAGTGCACTGAACTTTATTCTTTTGTTTCTGTTCTTTTTCTTGGTTGGTTTTTTTTTTTTGGTAGGTGTTTCAGTTTGCAGTGAAAGAGTCTCTTATAACAAAACTGCCAACAAATGAATTGATGAATCCATCCCAGAAGAAGAAAAGGAAGCACAGGCGAGTGTTGGACAGCCTTGTTTTGTTCTTAAAACGCAACCAGATCCACTGCTTTTTGTGCCAAAGCATTCCTGGTAATCCCCATCTGCCTCCCATCTGCACACACTTCTCGCTGTCACACAAGGCTGATTGTGCTGCTGGCTGAGAGCTGGCCCCTGCCCTGTCTCTGGTGCTGCTGTCCTGGTTGGGCAGCTGTGTGGTTCTATAGTCTCAGGCTCAGCCCTGGGGCAGAGGGCAGCACAGTGGCTGTCTTGCACCAAGTGCTGCACTGCTGCAAGAGGGCCAGTACACTGTCCTAACAGCAGCCTCTGCCTGAGCTCCCTCCCTGGCTTATAGCCTACATTTTGTGTGCTGATCCAGTGTGTACAGTATTATTTAAGGCAAATGTGAGAGCCAGAATAACTTCAGCTGTAGCTGAGTCGTTCTCATCTTTCACCTCTTTGTGTCTGGCTGATGGTTATTAATGCATGAAGCTGCCAGACAGCCTTGCTGGACTCGCTTGTCCCCTGCTGCTGTGCTGCTGAGCACAGTGCTGGCCAGTTGCTCCTGATGGAGGTTTGTGACTCCTCTACCCCTGACGCTTTTCTGCTTCTCTTCCAGGCTGTGGGCTGCCCACTGCAGGAAGATTCAGCTGAAGAAAGGTAGTGTTTGCTGTGGCTGTGCTTAGGCATTGTTTGTGTGGTGGAGACTGGTTCTCCAGCCCTGGCTTGCACAGCAGGACGCTGTGTCCTGCTCTCCATCCCAGCAGTTGCAGTGATGTGGGGCTGAGCTGCCTCCGCTGCAGAGCCTTCTTGGGGGCCTCCATGGCTCTGCTGCATGCACTGCTGTCATGCAAGTGTTCTCTGCCAGGCTGTGCTTGTGGTGCAGTCCTTCTTTAGTCAGGAGGGATGAGGTTTGGCATGCAGCCTGTGTGAAGTGGACTGTGCAGGGGTGGATGTGTGTCATGCATTTGTAATTATTGCTGTGTGTGGATGGATTTGGCTGAGCTGAGTGCTGCTGCACTCCCTGCCCTCTGCAGGCAAACCGGGAACATGCATGTGCTCTGCTCCAGAGCCCTGGGAATGCTGCTTTCTCTCAAGTGTTTCTGCAAAGTACAGCTTCTAATCCTGGCGTTTCTCTTATTGTTCTAGATAATTCACCTACCCAGGTGTACAACTACCAGCCCTGTGACCATCCTGAACATCCCTGTGACAGCTCCTGCCCTTGCATTATGACCCAAAATTTCTGCGAGAAGTTCTGCCAGTGCAACCCTGACTGTAAGGAAAACCCTAGGATGGTCACGTATGAAAGCAGCTGCTCTCCTGACACAGACCAGAGGAAGGGTGCAGACCTGGGGCTTAATGAAGGCTTGTTTTATTTCTGCCTTCACTTTTTGGACCACCTGCAGCAGTTCAATTACCAGTCTGACAAAGTCCAAGGGAATACTATGGTCCATGATGCCCTGTAACTCCCAGCAGCTGGTGATGTGTGCCCTTGTTAGAGAATGCTTGCCTGCATGTCTGTATCCAGCATCAGTAAGCCCTGGGTGATGCTGCTGATTGCATGAAAGGAGGATGTATGGTCAGCTGAGTCACTGCTCTGCCACACTTGTTTTTCCCCTTCAGTGCTTTCATTCTCAGCTCTGTGATGGAGGTAACAGCACTTGCCTACATAACTGGGCCTTCTGAAGGTGAATTTGTTTAGGGTTATGACACAGCTTGGGGCTGAAGGGGTTAGAGGGCAACGGGAAGACAACTCAGGCCCCAGGCTTCTCTGTACAGGTCTTGTGTTATTAGAGCTGTTTGTTTCCAAACTGCGTGTAATTAGTCCCAAGATGCAGATCAGCATCTTTTGGTATGGAGCAGGGAAGGACTTTGTGCACAGGTTTGTGCTCTGCTAGGTGTGAACAGCAGAGCATATTCTATGAAAAATCTTGTCATGCAAAAATATGGGTTGTGTTTCTGCAGGTCAGAATCGCTTCCCAGGCTGCCGCTGTAAGACCCAGTGCAACACCAAGCAGTGCCCGTGCTACTTGGCTGTGCGGGAGTGCGATCCAGACCTCTGCCTCACCTGCGGGGCATCAGAGCACTGGGACTGCAAGGTTGTCTCCTGCAAGAACTGCAGCATCCAGCGCGGTCTCAAAAAGGTATTGATAGGAGCCTAGCTCTGGCAAAGGGCTGCCTCAGGGTAGAGTTGATAAACAGATCTCCTACTATGTAGGAGAGGCTGTGAGCCACTCAAAGCTGTCTGAGTGAGAAAAATCAAAAAGAGAAGCAGCTCTGCCCCAGGCTTCTATAGCATTTAATCTAGAATATGGATTACTGATGTGAAAATTAGGAGTTGGGAGATAAATGAGAATGCATGAAAACAAGGGAATATAAAAAGTAACTCCATAGAAAAGTTGAATTTTGCTGGTCAGAACAAGAGACTGCAAGTAAAAAAGGCAGAAATTCAATGGGTGTTAAGTACTGTGCAGCTGCAGCTTATTGATGCTATGACATGTAACTGAAGGGAGCTGTGTCACATTATAGTGGGGCACTGGATGGATATTGACTTCTTGTTTGCTTCTCTGCATTATTTGCCCCTGTGGTATTGGAACCTTGAGGACTGCAGCCTGAACAGCATGGCTGCTCCTGAGCACTGCCCTAAACCATACACGTGCACCTGGGGTGTGATCTCTGCACTGCTTGCATGCTGGGGGTTAGTGGGTCTGCCATCTGAAACTGTTTTCTTTTTACCTTGGCTCAAGCATTTGTTGCTGGCGCCATCAGATGTTGCTGGCTGGGGGACTTTCATCAAAGAGTCTGTGCAGAAGAATGAATTCATCTCTGAATACTGTGGTGAGGTCAGTGCTTGTGCCCCTGCTGGGACTGCTGTGCTGTGTGCTGGGGAGGACGCGCTCTGTGGAAGTGCTCTGTTCAGCAGCTGATCCAGCAGGGACTGCTTGCCTTCTCTAGTTCAGTCATGGCCATGGGCTCACTCTGACCCAGTTTAGAGGTTGAATCTTGTACCATTTGGGGACCCGTCTTAGTTTCTCTAGGCTCCACAAGGTGGTGTGTGCTGGACCCTTGAAGCCCAGCTATTGCTTCTACTTCTCCTGAGCCCTGGTGAGCTCCCACCCCTTGGTGGAGGGGCGGGAGGTGTTTTCAGGACATACATGTTGTTTCTGGCATGATCCTTACCGTGCCTGCAGGCATTGAGGCTCTCTCAAGGCATTCTCTTTCTCCAGCTTATTTCACAGGATGAGGCTGACCGGCGAGGAAAGGTCTATGACAAGTATATGTCAAGTTTCCTCTTCAACCTCAACAATGGTAACTTGTGGGGCGCTTCATGGGGTGTTAGAGGCTTGGGCTTCCTGGCAGGGGCTGTCGGGGGTTAATGTCAGTTCCTGTGTCACGTGAGTAGCAGTCTTGTGTTTACAGGACACTGCAGAGCTTTCTTCTTTTTTGTTTCAATAGATTTTGTTGTTGATGCCACTCGCAAAGGAAATAAAATCCGCTTTGCCAACCACTCCGTGAACCCCAATTGTTATGCCAAAGGTGAGCTATCCTCACACAGGCCATTCAAGGTGGAGGAAGAATCTCTGGTCTCACTCAGCTCTGGGAACACAGGAAGTTCGCTGGGGTCCCAAGTGACACTGAGTCTGTCACAGCTGCAGAACATCAAAGACATAGGCAAACTCTCCTCGTGGCTGCAAATCACATTCCTACTGCTGGGTCTCTGCTCAGCTCTCCTGTGGCTCTGATCTTGCAGGGAGATCACTGCTAGAGAGCAGGCTAGGATGTTACTCCATCCTGCTGAGCGGCAGTTCTGGAGCCTTGGCTCTGCAGCTGGCAACGATCAGGCTGGGCTGATGGTGCTCTGTGACCTTTGGACCTGGGCTGCTGTTGCACACCTCTGATACTGTCTTTCTGGTTGCAGTTGTGATGGTGAATGGAGACCACCGGATAGGAATCTTTGCCAAGAGGGCCATCCAGGCGGGAGAGGAGCTCTTCTTTGATTACCGGTAACGGGGAGCGGCTGCCTGGGGACTGTGGGACAGGGCTGACCTCACTTTCTGTGTGCACGTTTGCAAGGAGCACAAAGGTTGTTACAGCAGCTGTGGCTTTCCTCTTTTATAGGTACAGCCAGGCAGATGCCCTGAAGTATGTTGGCATAGAGAGGGAGACCGATATCATCTAAGCTGTGTGCCAGGCGGTCCCCACACATTTTGCTGCTGCACCTTGTAAGCAATGCCATGTTTGCTTCACGCTGACATGACTGCTGCCCGTGTTCCCTTTGTTGTGTGTGTCACAAGTGCTACTTTCCACCCAGACACCTGGAGAGAGACTCAGGGCAGGAGCATGAGTGGCTGCCACCAGGACAGCAGCTCTGCCCAGCCCCAGCATGGGGCAGGTTCCAGCACCTTGCACTGCTGGTAATCTCCTGGGCTGGAGGGACCAAGCAGCTGGGGCTTGAAGAGGAGCTGTGTTGCAGGAGGAGGGACAGTCACCAGTTCTCAGTCTCTTTCCATTTTCTGTCAACTGCTAGAAGAACAAGAGTGAGTGAAGTACACTGAGGCCTGGAGGGCATGGCTGAAGGGTGACAGGGCTGGCATTCTCCTCCAGCCCGTCTGGGACAAGCTCTGGTCTCTGGTGCTACCTTTTGCTGCCTGTTTTGTTGCATTGGCTAGGACAGTGACAGCGTTGGAGATGTGGCCACACTCCTGCACATCCCTAGGCTCCACAGCTACTATCACTGGGGCTCTGTTTTCCCTCTGCCTCAGCTGGCTGGAGGACAGAGACCACCAGCATGTGGCTCCTTGGGACAGGAAGAGCAGCACTATGCAAAAGTCTCTTTGGGCAGGGAAGCCACCGAGCTGGTTAGAGACGATGTTACGGGAGTGCTGCTGCAAGCACAAGAGGAACCCACAGGAAGCATGAACCCAGGAGCATGAGAAAGCCCTTGCAGCCTGCGGCATGTTCTCATGGCAGGCTGTGGATTGGCTGCCTGGTTCTTGCCTATCTGCAGCTGCTCTGCTGCCTGGGTCTTCTGGGGCTGGGGCAGCTCTGAGGCTGTGTGGGGAACCCCCTCTTGCTTGGCTGTGGCTGCATCCAGCCTGAGAGCCAAGTTTTTGCCACCAGGAAGTCAGTGCTCCAGGCAGGCACTTCCTGGTCACATGGTACCAAAGCTGGTTTCTCCAGCCTCTGTAGGGATGGTCCCTATCAGAGAGACGTGGGTTCTTTGAGGCATTGCAGGCCCTTCAGGAGCCAGCAGAGTGGGTCCTCTCAGGTTGAGAACCTTTCTCATTGCACAGCATTGCTTGAATGTTGCAGTGGTGAGGTTTGAGCAGAGCACAGCACTCATACCTGCTGTGTGTTTGACAAAGGGGAAGCTCTGTGGATGTTTCTGGCATTCTGGTGCTGGCCTTGGCTTTGGGGATAAAGGGAGAAATGTTCTTTGGCAAAGTGAGGTTTGGCATTAGCACCCCATGCAAAAAGAGAAAGAAAAAAGCACTTTAAATTAAGCCTTCTCAGCCAGGCAGCTGGGCTCCATGTGCTGCCCAGGGTGCTCTCAGGCTGAGGGACCACAGACGTCCCACACCGCTGCTGTCCTTCAGCAGCGCCTTTGCAGGGACATTTCTTCAGGCCTGGGACTGGGCAGCTTGGAAGAATGGATGGCTGCCTGGCTGGAAGGATGGCTGGAAGGATGGCTGGCTGCCTCTTCCCTGAGCAGGGGGCTGGGCCTGAAGGATGAGGCTGTCCTGTAGGAGCCACATATGCCACCAGCTGGCCTGGTGCCAGGTGCTGGACACTGCTGGACTCCTGTGCCAGCCTGGAGCAGTGCTGCAGAACGGTGTTTGCCCAGGATTGGGCCTGTTGCCCTGCTGCTCTGGGAAGTGCGAGGCTCCCACACAGGGCATGGCCCCATCCCAGTAGCGCATCTCCCAGTGCAGAGAGCGCCCTGGGTCTGCGCCAGGAGCTGAGCCCTCTCCAGCACAGGTGTGGTCCTGCCCTGCCTGCTCTCAGTCCTGTCCTGGGGGTTTGGGTCTGTGTGGAGCAGCACTTGTACCCCAGTCCCGCTCCTTCGCCCTCTGCCCCTCTCCTGCCTCCGTCCCACAGCTCATTCCAGCCCCACTGTCCGCTCAGTGTCCTCTGCCACCTTGGCCGTATCTGCACTATGCCAGGCTTGTGTCTGTGGTTTGTTGACGGTGAATTATAATGCACTTTAAAACTTACGTGGCTTCTAGCCTTTGTCATAATAAAGCGATAATGAACATCCCTTTGGGCCTCACTGCTCTCTGTTACCCAAGGGACCTCCTGCCCACTGACCTCTTCTGGGGCAGCAGAAACCCTCCCCTCAGGCATGGACAGGTCCAGTAGTGCCTGGTGCTGGGCTGGGGAGGAGTGGGGTGTGATGGGGCCTGGGTGCCACACAGGGCACTGAGCGGGGGGG
>JACDJE010000233.1:1072951-1110470 GCA_016647715.1 Pavo muticus | reverse complement strand
CCGGGCGGGGCGCTGGGGGGGCGGACGCCGGGACGCCCGTAGCCGGGGGTGACCTTGGGAAAAGCGCGGAGCGGGGCGCCGGGGGATGCCCGAGAGAACTGGGGAACGGGGCTGGAGGGGGAGGTTCGAGGGGAGGGGGAGATCGGGGGCTGCCGAGCAATGCGGCTCCGTCCCGCAGTGCGGAGCGGCGGCTCCTGGGACCGCGGCCCTACTTACGTGCGAGGCAGCCGGGGCCGGGCCCGAGGAGAGCGGCGCAAGCGGCGAGCAAGAGCCCGAGGAGGCGGCGAACGCCCATCGCTGGAGCGCCCCGAGCGCCCTCGGCGCCGCCGCTCCCGGTGCTGCAGCCGAGCGGCGGAGCGGGAACGGCGGCTCCGCCCACGGGGCGGTGGCGGCGGGGCGGCCCCGGGACGGGCGGCGCTGGGGCAAAGCGCAGAACCCCCCCAGCACCCCGCCTGCCGCCCCGCAGCCCCCAAGCGGCCCCCGGGTGCCCGTCCCGATCCCCGCCGGCACCCACGGGGCAGCCCCGGCCCCGCGGGGCACCCAAAGCACACGGCTTGCAGGAGTGGAGCAGGGGCATGTGGGGAAAGAGCCGTGTAGGGAGAGCGTTGCGCGGGGAACTGCACTGCACAGGGGGTGCGCGGGGAGTGATGCACGGGGTGAATGCTGTATGGGGCATCGCGCAGGGTGAGCAGTGCCGGTGGCCCGTGGTGCAGCCCCCCCAGGCGTGACCCAGCACCCGGTTCCCACAGCTGCAGCAGGGAAGGATTTAAGCGGTTTCTGCCAGCCCTCTTGCAGCAGATGTGGTGATGGTTTGTAATCAAGCAGCAGATTAAGGCCTGCGGGTTGAGGGGTCGCCTGTCTTTCCCAGTGGCATAGAAGAGCAGGATTTAGCCTGCGACTGTTCCCAAACATCCCCAGACACCCACAGAGGGGATGGGGGAGGGGGCTGGCAGCTGTGTGTTCTACATATGCCACCTGACCCACAGACCATGTGGTGCCCTGTGGGGATCCAGCCCTGAGGGATGGGGATGCTCTGGGGGCTGCTGGGCCCAAACAGGGTCCTGGTGCCCAGCAAGAGCCCAGCACTCCACTGGGCAATGCCGCTGTCACCTGCAGTGGTGCTGGGGCTGTTTCCTGTGCAGGAGCTGAGCAGGCCAGAGCAGGTGGTGAAAGAGGGAACAGAAAGACCCAGGTGCAGAGGGGCTGTGGGGAGAGCTCGTGGCATGTGCTGCTGCCGAGAGCTGGAGCCACATCCCTGGGGATGCGGATGCAGTTGAGGGCCCTCCCAGCCCCCAGATCCTCGCAGTGCTGGTGGTTCAACCAGGCTGTATCCTGACATTTGTCCCAGGGCTGTGTCCCTTCCTTTCCCCCAGCAGAATGGTATCCCCAGAGCAGGCACAGCGCAAAGGTCTAGAGCTTGTGTGTGCTGCGGTAAGGGCAAGGAAGGGGGAACCCTGTGGATGCCCAGCCCAGTTCCATGGCCCCAGGGCACCAGCAGAGAGCTCCTGGGGCCAGTAGGGACCCTGCACAGAGCTGGGATAAGCCATGGAAAGATGACTGTAACTGGGAGAAAGGAGGATTGAGGGATTACTGCTACAAGAGGCAAAAAGCCTGCTAGAGCCTGAAATCAATTTGCTCCCCGCTGGGGAGAGCAAAATGGGTCCTCTTTCCTGCAGATCCCCAGAGGCCCAGAAGGAGGGGCTGGGAATGGTGATGTCAACAACCAGCAAACCACCTGCCCAGCACTGACGGGGCACAGGGGCACAGGAGCAGAGCGGAGTGTGGGACTCTGTGGGCAAGGGGGATGCCATGCATCAGCACAATGCCCCTGGTTCCTGCAAGTGCCATTTCCCATCAGGGCAAGCAATGCCCAAGCTGGACATGGCTCTGCTTGCTGCTCTGGGACAGTGCCAGCCCACAGCAGTCCCACACTCTCTTTGGCATTGCTTCCCTCTGGCTCCTGCATGCAGCCCAAGCTGCAGAGTGGGAGATGCCAACAGCAGCCCTGTTGGGCTGGGATCTTCTGTGAGTGCTGGGTGTTCTCAGCCTGTCTCTCCTCCCCACACCCAGGTATCATCCCCCAGCCCTGCAGCACCAGAGCTAAGCAGAGCACAGCTATTTCTGTACCTCAGCATGCAGGCAATAGCCACAAAGTAAAGATGCAGGACGCAGCTCCAGAGCAGGGTCATGGCTGCTTCTCCTTCCCCCCCTGGGGCTGGGCTTGTGCTCTCAGCACATCTCTCAGTATCGGGTGCGGCACGCGGTCAAACCACAGGTTGCAGAACTCAAAGACACCGACGGCTCTGGAGCTTCTGAGTGAGGAGGGGAGAGGTCCTGCTGTGCAATGGAGGAGGTGAGGGGCTGTGGAGAGGGACTCACAGGGACCGGTGGGCACATCACTTCTGGCTCTTTTGCTTTTAAACTGCTCTGTTGTGCTCCTTGTGGGCTGCAGGGCTGTATGGGACAGGCAGGGCAGCGCTCAGAGTTCCAAGTCCCCAGGCCTGGATCGGGGAAGGAGCTGGGGAGCTGCTGGGGACAGATTCTGCCTGGAATCAGAGTCAAACCCAGGATGCATGAGTGGGCATTTGGGTGCATTGGAAAGATCCCTTTGCACCCACAGCACCTGGGGCCGCTGGCACAGAGCCTGGGGATGGCTGTACGGGGCCACCTGCAAGGGGACACTGTGGGCTGTGAGTGGGGTGTGAGCCCCTGGGGACCACTCAGAGCAGCCCCATGGGGTCAGAGCTGGTTCGTGGGACGTGGGATCAGGTCAGAGACATCGGGGCTGGGGTGACGTTGCTCCACTAGCTCTGTGCTGCAGCAGGGAGTGCGGGAAGGGCTCGGTTCCTCTCGCAATGACTGGGCGAGGTGAATCCACCACCGCTCGGAGTGGGTGTGAGACGGAAACTGCGCCACCCTCAGGGCTCCCCACAGCGGGGCTGCTCGGCGGGGCTGGGCGGGGGCTGCGCACTGCAGCGGGACAGCGGGCAGCGGGCACCCCTGGTTAGAGCACCTCTCCCATTGAGACAAACGGAGAGAGTGGGGGGTGCTCAGCCTGGAGAGAGTAGCCTAATGAGACCATGGAGCAGCCATGCAGCGCCTGCAGGGGGCTCACTGGAAAGGAGAGAGACTTCTTACACGATCTGGTAGTGATAGGAAAAGAGAGAATGATTTTGAACTAACAGAGGGTGAGGGCAATGGGGCTGAGGGGGCTGTAAGGTCCGTTACAAATCAACTTGGCTGTGATTCTGTGATCCCTCGATCCCGATCCCTCTGCGCAGGCAAACCCCACCCCCATGGTGATAACGGCCACCACCGACTTCTACACCTGGGATTACAGCGTCTCGTGGGATGACGGCTTGCTGCCTGAGCTGTGTGAGAAGCAGGCAGTGCAGGGCTTCGCCCGCACCTACCAGCCAGCCATCTACCTGCTGCTCTCACTGCTGGGCACAGTGGGCAACGGGCTGGTGCTGCTCACGCACACGCGCTACCGCCAGGCACGCAGCATCACCGACGTCTGCCTGCTGCACTTGGCTCTATCTGACCTCCTTCTGCTGCTGACGCTGCCCTTTGCCGTCACTGCAATGCTGCAGGGCTGGTCCCCGGACACAGCTGCCTGCAAGGTGCTGCAAGGCGTTTATGCCCTCAACTTCTACAGCGGCTTCCTCTTCCTCACCTGCATCAGCATGGACCGCTACGTGGCCATTGTGCGGGTGCCAGCCGCGTGCCGCCTGCGCCCACGGGCTCGTCGCCATGGCTGGCTGACAGCGGGCCTGGCCTGGCTGCTGGCTGCGCTGCTGGCACTGCCGCAGTTCGTCTATGGCAAAGCAGAAAGGCACCAGGACCTCCACATTTGCCGTGTTGTTTTCCCCCCAGCAGTGTCACGGGCAGCACGGGGAGCCACCAACCTCACGCAGGTTGTGCTGGGCTTTGCTGTGCCTTTTGTGGTGATGGCAAGCTGCTACATGGCTGTGGCTCGGACGCTGCTGGCGGCTCGTGGCACTCAGCCCCACCGGGCACTGAGGGTGCTGCTGGCCCTTGTGCTGGTGTTTGTGGCCCTGCAGCTGCCCCACAGCTTGATGGTGCTGCTGGACACAGCCGAGCTGCTGGCCAGCTGGGAGCTGAGCTGTGCCCAGAGCCGCCGCAAGGACCTGGCGCTGCTGGTCACCAGCGGGCTGGCATCCCTGCGCTGCTGCCTCAACCCACTGCTCTATGCCTTCCTGGGCCAGCGCTTCCGCCGTGAGCTGTGGCTGCTGGCCAGCGATGCCGGCTGTGTGGGGAACATCGACCCACGCTGCCCCGGCTGCCCCAGTCCTCGTCAGCGCTCATCACTCTCCACCTGCCAGGATGTGGCATAGGAACGTAATGCTGTACCCAGGGCAGGCGCCAGCACCCACGGGGCTCAGAACCCCCCCAGGGAAAGCCTGAACGGTCCCAGGAGTCTCTGGAGCTACTGACAGGGGCAGGACAGACAGACGGCGTTCTGGGCAGATGGAGACAACATCTTGTGCACAGTGCCCAATGCCAGCAGCGGGGAAATGTCCCCAGCTGCAGGGGGACCATGCAATATCACACGTGGCTGGGGGGTGCATGCCACGAGGGCACTGTGCAGAGCCATGCATGCCCCAGGAGGACCGTGCATTGTCACGTGTGTGTGTGAGTGGGACTGTGCAATGCCACAGGGCAGTGCCTTCCACCTTCGTTTCCACCCTTGCAATAAACCCTGCTCGAACTACGCTATGCGAGCCCATATCCCTGCGGGGCCGGGGACTCTCTGGGGTGGAGGAGTTGAAGCTGCTGTGAGTACCGAGACCGGTACCGGGCAGGCGGCAGGGAGCCGGGGAAGCGCCCCGGCAGTGGCCGGGGGATGCCTGCAGGAGGCAGCAGAACCCAGCGTTTCCCGTCCTGCCGGGGTGCCCAACACTGTAGGGCCTGACCGCTTCTGCCCGAGCCGGGGGTACCCACGGGGTTGGGACCCTCGGTCACGGGATGGGAACGCCCCAGCCGCGCTCCAGCAGAAGCAGTGATGTCACGGCCCCCATCATCACCAGCAGGGCAGAGGCGGTGGCAGAGCCGCCTACAGACCCACAATGGTGCTGTAGGGGTCGGAAAACCCCCCGGGGCCAGCAGTGTGATCCTCGGGAAAATCCTGCTCTGGCTCAGGCTGGAAACTCCCCTCAGGGAGATGGGCGAGAGGGGTTTTCCTCTCCCTTCCTCTCCTTTCACTTCCCCGTGAGATTTGGCCCCAGCACGTCCATCCCAGCGGCTCCAAGCGTTCCACACAGGGTTGGTGCTCCGGGTGCCCTCGGCCTCCCATCAGGGCTGAGCAATGCCAGCACAGAGCTGAACGGCACAGGGTGCCCGGAGCAGCAGCTCCAGGGACTGCAGGGGCAGTTCAAGCTTCCCTGCGGGGGGCGGTCCTGAGCCCCGGGTTGGTTCCCTCTGGCTCTTACACAAAAGGTTTCTGTGTGTGGGTCGATGCCTCCCCATCTCTGGGTTTGGAGACCTCTTCCCGCTCACCCACACGCTCTGCTTTGGGATCAGCCCAGCTCGTACTGGGAAGCTCAGACCCTTCGCCTACTTCTGGGCAGGAAACGCAATTACCGCTGACTCAGCACCGCAGGGCCCCCGTCCCCTCGCAGCCCCCATTCTGCTGCACCGACCCCGTGCCCGGCGGGGTGCACTCCCAGCTCGCTGCCCAGCCTCGGGCTGCCCCACGGCCGCGCCGTATCTCCCCGCACCGCGGGCATCACGCCCGTCCCGCAGCTACTGCTCTGCCCTCGCAGAAGTGGCCCCGCAGCGGCCCCACTCCCTCCCCGCGGCCCCTCGGGGCTGGCGGTGCGTGGGAGGCGAGCTGGCAGCTCCTGCCTGCACGGCTCGGTCCCAGCGGCTCCCGGAGAGCCGGGCGGATGGTTTAACCCTTCCGGGGCTGCAGGAGCCGCGTTTGCTGCCGCGCCGAGATGACAGCGCTGGCAGGACGGGCTGTGACCCCGTGCCCGCATCGTGCGCACGGTGCAACCGCAGCTGTGCGAGCACCAAACGTGCCCGTGACACCGAGGGGTGGAAGGACCGCGCCGGCGGGGATGGGATGGGATGGGGGGTCACTGTGTGCAACACGGGAGCTGTGCCCAGCACGCGGCACCGGCATTCCGGGCCCTCCTGGGCCGGGGCTGCAGCGTGTTGAGGGGACAGGACGCGGTGCCACGCTCTGTGTCTGTGCCACTGCCAGCCCCGCTGTGTGACACAACGCGTCCCACGGCTCCCCGCCCGGCCCATCTCCCCGGCGCAAAGCGGTGCGCTGTGCCGATGTCCGCACGGGGAGCGCTGCCACAGCCGACCACGCCGCAGCCCCGGAGCAGGCGGTGCCGACCGCCGCTCTCGCCCACCGCGCGGTCCCGGTGCCGACCGCCGCCCCGTTCGGCCGCGCGCCCCCGTCCGGTGGATGACGCAAACGGCGGCCCCGTCGCACCGGGAGCGGCTGTGCCCAGAGCCGCCGCAAGGACCTGGCGCTGCTGGTCACCAGCGGGCTGGCATCCCTGCGCTGCTGCCTCAACCCACTGCTCTATGCCTTCCTGGGCCAGCGCTTCCGCCGTGAGCTGTGGCTGCTGGCCAGTGATGCCGGCTGTGTGGGGAACATCGACCCACGCTGCCCCGGCTGCCCCAGTCCTCGTCAGCGCTCATCANCGGGAAGGGAGCCGGGCCCGGTGGGGCGATGCCGTTCCCCGGCGGGCTCTGGTGGCTGCTGTGCTGCCGGCAGGGCTTCACGCTGCTGCGACGGGACTACGGCGAGGCGGAGAGGGAGGCAGACGGCGAGGCTGAGGAGGAGGCGTCCTTTGAGCTCCGCGCCCAGGGAGACCGGGTGGGTCCGAGCGGCACTGGACGGCACCGGTCGCGGCACGCGGTTCAGTTCAGTTCGGCCCGAGGCCGCCTCGCACCGCGCTGCTTTGCGCTGCACCCGCTCCGCTCCCGGTGCGCGGCCCCGATCCGCGGTTCAGCGGGGCCCGGAGCCCGACCCGCCGCACAGGCTGCCCATGCCGAGGGGGTTCGGAGCCGGGCCCGGTGGTGGGGGACGCCGCGAGCGGATCCGGCGGTTCCCGGCAGCGGCCGCCCGGCCCCGCTCCTTGCCGCCGCTTGCCCGGGCACGTCCTCCCCTCGCTCGGAGTGCGCCGGGGCCCGCAGGCCGGGCTGCCCTTGGCGCGTCCCCTCTGCGGGGCGCTGGGATCGGAGCCGCCGGGGCTGGCGGGCAGCGGGACGGGGAGCCCTGGCCGCGGGGGGCTGCGCGGGGGCCGGGCTCGTCCTGAGCTTCGTGCACTTCTCGCGGCTGAGCCGCGGCACCGCCGGGGCTGGCGGGGATGTCGGCCCCGTGTGAAGGGGTTGGGGCCCGGGTCTGCCCGGTGCTCGGGGTCCGCGTCTGCGGGTGGCGGAGGGGGTTGGGGTCCCCGGGCGCAGAGGCTCTCCCGTCCTCCCTGTGGGAGGCAGCCTGGCTGCTTTTCTCGCCCTTCGTGGGGCCTGGCACCGCGTTCCCATTAGTTCGGGCTGCGGTCCCTGGGACGCACAGGGCTCCCAGAGCCCGAGCTTCCTCCGGCCCGTGTGGCCGAGCCGGGCTGGCACCGCGGCTTCTGTCTGTTGGGCCGTACCCGCGGTTCTTTGCTCGGTGCCGCGTGCGCCGTGCCGTTGGGCTGCTGCCTCCTGGGCTGTTCCCGGTGCTCTGGCCGCGCGGGGGGAACCGGAGCACCCATCGGGTGATACGGCGCAGCCAAACCCGGGGCGTCTGGGTGGAAAGTGGAGCTTCCCATGCCTGCTCCTCGAGGCAGAGCTGTGGAGCCAGAGCCTGCTCTGTGCTGCTGTCGAGGGTGAGGTTGGTGCGGGGGTCCCTGTCGGTTCCTCGATGCCGCGGCTCCCCGCAGCACTGGGCCCGGGCAGCGCTGCAGGGCTGCTCTCAGCACCCTGAGGAGTGCTGGGAAGCAGAGCCTGGATCTCCCCGCTCTGGCTGCTTCCTCTGCTCAGGGAAGCGGAGCAGCGCAGCGGAAGCCAATGTTTCCCTCCTGCCAGGCTGCACGAGGGATAGCGGGGGGAGGCTGGGAGCTGCGGTGCTGAATCCCTGCCCAGAGGGGCCGTGGGGTTGAGTGCAGCCGATCTCACTGCGGCCCCCCTCTGCCCTGCAGTGGGGTTTGCAGCGTGGTCTCGTTGCTGCTGGGGTGCTCTGGCTGTGTAGGGCTGCGGACACCCCTGCTGCCCCCATTGCAGCAGGTCCTGGCTCTTAAGGGATACCCTCAGCAGCACCTCCAGGGCAGGGGTAGGGAGGCAGAGCTGGAGATAGACCTGCTGGGTATTAGAGCTGGTGCCAAGGATACAGCAGCAGCAGAAGCCTTCTGGGACTTCCTGCGTCCCATGGGCTGTGCTGGCTCGAGGTTGAGTCTGGCATGTGCGGCTGTGACGCCAGGTCCCTGGGGAGCCCTTTGCCTGCCCTGTGGCTGTGGGGTCCCCGTCAGCCTGTGGCGTGGCCGCCTCTTCCTGGGAGCGTGGGAGCAGCTGCCCTGGCCTGGCCGTGGCAGCTCCTCTCCAGTTATTTATAACCCTGAGAAGGAGCCGGCTGCCGTGCCATCTCCGTGGACCAGCCATGCAGGAGTGCACAGAGCCCTCCCTGGCCCCAGTGGTGGCACAGCTCTGGGTGACGCCATCCCTGTGCAGGAGGTGCTTCTGCTCATGGCGGGTGCCCTTAATGCCACGGATCAGCGGTGCCCAATCCTGCCCTGGCACGGCAGTACCTGGGGCAGCTCCTGCTCCCTGTTCCCACTGCTATTTTTAGCAGCTGTCTCTTTTTCTTGGTGTTCTGCAGTGTGCTCTGACTTGGTTGTGTCTTCCCCCATCAGGCTGCAGCTGGCGGCAGTGCCTGTGCACCTCCTGGGGCCATCCTGCCCTTGCTGCCACATCCCTGTGCCCTGCCCAGCGTGGTGCCGGCCGGTACTGGGACACTGCCTCATGTCCCGGCATGTGCGCGGGGCAGTCACGTGTGTGGCACCATCGACATGGAGTCGTGTCACACCAGGAGGAACCGTCCCCATCCCACTGCAGGGCCAGGGACTTCCCTGCTCAGCGTCCCACTGCCGCAGGCAGGAAGTCAGCGGCCCCATTACAATGGGACTTTGTGCCATAAGCGTATTATTCAGCACTGACCTTGTGCAATTCTGCACGGTATTCAGCCTGCTGGGGTGAGCTGAGGATACGCGGCCAGCACACCCGCAGCTGCCCTGAGGGGTGCCCTAGCTGCAGCCATGCATGCTCCTGGGATGTGAGCCCATCCCTCTGGGTCCAGAGACGAGCACTCATTGTGGGGAGATGGCTCGGGGGTGCTGGGCAGAGAGCGGGGGGTGAGACATCTCTCCTTCTTCTGCAGGCATCCCTGGAGGTGAGCCTGAGCCAGCCCACCCGTACCAGCAGTGGCTCGGAGCGGTGAGTGACCCCCTGCCACATCCCATCACAGCCCTCACACTGTGCTGCAGGAGCTGGTGCCTGGCAGGTACCGGTGTGCACCGTCCTGTCCCGCTCACAGAGCTGGGCATGGTGTGGGGGAATGGCAGAACCAGGACTGCCAGGCTCCATCCTTGTCTTCTGCACCTCAGGCACATCTCCATCTCCGTGCTGAACAGCTATGCTGTAGCAGGATTACCCAATGGGGCCATATTGTGGGGCTCTCTGGGACTGTGGCTGCCCATGGGGCTGTGCCTTGGGCTGCTGTGTGCCCAGGGAAGCAGGGTGCTGGGGCCCAGCGGCCTGCCTGCTCCCTGTCCTCGCAGCGCTGACACCACTGCCAGCATTCCTTCCTGGTTGTTCATTTTCCGAATTCCTTGGCAGGGCCACAACAGCAGACAATTTATTTTTAGCCAGGGTCATCTGCACCCGATGGCTCTGCTGCGTTCTCACTGCGGAGTTGCGGAGTGTCCAGAGCCTCTGGGGACGCAGCTCCCTGCTGCCAGGGGTGCTGCCAGTCCCCGCATGCGGGATGCTCTCATGGCACCTGGCTGAGCCCTGCCTCGTCCCCAGGTCCCTGCTGGTGTCAGAGGAGATGCGCAGTCTCATCGTGGAGAAGGGGCCGGGGCCAGTCGAGGAGGACCCCGATGCTCTCGTGAAAGGTGGGTGCAGCGTCATGTGGGCTTCTGTCACTTGGATGCTTCTGGCCTGGGTTCCCAGCTGGGGTTGGCAGGACTGTGCTTGACGGGCGGGATGCTTCCCTGGGGTGGCACAGGGCAGAGCACTCAGGCAGGCGCTGCAGGGGCTGAAGCTTCCCCTCCCCAGGCTGGCTGCAACGGGAGGTGCGGGGTGGTGTGAAGACCCCCTGGCTCCGGCCTCGCAAGTACTGGTTTGTGCTGACGCCCGACTCCCTGGACTACTACAGCAGCAATGAAAGGGGGGCCAAGCGACTGGGCTCCCTGGTGCTCACCAGCCTCTGCTCCGTGCTGTGGCCAGACAAGCAGACTTACAAGGAGACGGGTAGGGAGCCCCTTGGCTGAGCTGTGCCCTCGCACCCTGCACTGTCACCCAGAGGGGCGGCGGGTGAGCTGTGTGTCCCTCGCAGGGTTCTGGAGCATGACAGTGTTTGGCAGGAAGCACTGCTACCGCCTGTACACCGAGCACTTGCACGAGGCCGTGCGCTGGGTGTGTGCTGTGCAGAAGGTGATCGACAGCAAAGCACCCGTGCAGACACCCACACAGCTGCTCATGCGCGATGTGGAGGTGAGTGTAGGGCTGCGGGTGCTGCACCCAGCGGGCAGCCCCGTGACAGCTGCTGCTATTGCCTCACCCTTGCAGGAGCACTGTGGCAGCCCCGAGGTGCTGGAGCAAATCTACCGCTGCAACCCCATCCTGCGCTACACCAGCAGCCCCCTCTATGCACCCCTGCTACCTTTCCCCTACGGCAGCCTGGACCAAAGTGGTGAGCATTGCATGGGGTACTGTAGCAGTTCCATGCTGCTGGGCTGGGTCTGAATTCCCACACCACGTCTGTGGTGGTGGGGAGGCACTTTGGAAAGCCCACACAGCTGTTAAATCCCCATCCCTGTCCTGCAGCTCCTGGTCTCCACAGCTACACCACGCTGCGTGATGAGGCCGTGAAGCTGTTTAACTCTCTGCAGCAGCTAGAGTCGCAACAGGACCCGGTGCCACTGATCCAGGGCATCCTGCAGACCTGTCTGGACCTGCCGCCGCTGGTGGATGAGATTTACTGCCAGCTAGTGAAGCAGACCACGGAACCACCGGCGCCGGGCGGGCCGGGCGACTTGCACTACTGGCAGCTGCTCACCTGCATGAGCTGCACGTTCCTGCCCTCCCCGCCCATCCTGCGCTTCCTGCACTTCCACTTGGACAGGCGAGTGCTGCTGAGCCGTGGGGCGCAGTGCTGGGATGGCACGGAGTCCCCGAGGTGGCGTTGACCCTCCCGGTGTTCCTCACAGGACGGAGAGCCGCTTCCCCGCCTCGGAGATGGCCAAATATGCCCGCTTCATCCAGGAGGCGTTGGGAAAGACACGGGGCCGGGAGTGCGTGCCCTCCCTGGAGGAGATCCTGGTGTTGATGCGACGACAGGAGATGGTGTGCACCGTGCACTGCCCGGGGGTGGCCGCTTGCAGCGTGACCATCAGCTCCCACACCACAGCAGAGGAGGTGGGTGCTGTGGCTTCGCTGTGTGCAGGGTTGGGGGCGGCTGAAGGAGACGGAGCTCGCGGAGGGGACTGGCGCGGGGCCTGCCGTGACCTATCTGTGTCCCTTTGCAGTCCTGAGCATCGCGGCCAGGGACACGCAGTCACCGTTGGTTGCCTTTGTCTCGCCCCAGGTGGCCCAGGAGCTCGTGTCGCGCCTGGGGCTGTCGCAGAGCCCCAACCTCTTTGCGCTCTATGAGCAGTCCCGGCTCCGCGAGCAGCCCGTGGGCAGCTCCACGCTGCTGGCCGACGTCCTCACCAGGTTTGAAAAGTAAATGTCCCACGGTGCTGCTTAGGGGGGGCGGCGGGCCTCCATGAGGAGGGGACGCTGCGAGGCTACGTCTGTCCGTGAGCCCGGCGCTGCTGACAGCTCCGTCCTTCCCCTGCAGCCTGGCCGGGGAAGAGCGGGAGCAGGACGTGCCGTGCCGGCTCTGCTTCAAGCACTACGGCTTTCTGGACACGGACAACGTCCCGCGGGACAGCCTGGAGTTCGCGCTCCTCTTCGAGCAGGTGGGAGCGGTGCCGCTCCGTGGGCGGCCGTGCCGTGTGACGGCCGGGCCCGAGCCCCTCCCCTCACCCCGCCGTCCCGCAGGCTCACGAGATGGTGCTGCGGGGTTACGTGCCCACGTCGGATGAGACGCTGCAGACGTTGGCGGCGCTGCGCCTGCAGAGCCTCAACAGCGACTTCTCCACCCACGCGCCGTTCCCGCGCCTGGAGGAGCTCTTCCCGCCTCGCGTGCTGCGCGCCCGCCTGCCGCCCCTCCGCCCCGACCCCCCCCCAAGTGCCGCGGGGCGCGGCTGCGCGCGGGGCTGCTGGCTGGGGGGCTCTGGAGGCACTCGCTGGCCAAGCGGCGCGCCGAGCAGGACCTGCGGCTCCGGGGCCGCCTGCGGGAGGAGGGGGCCAGCACCATGGCTGCCATCGTGGAGAAGTGGAAGCTGCTGCAGGGCATGGGCCGGCCCGAAGCCATGGCCGCCTACGTGGCGCTGGTGCGGGAATGGCCTGGCTTCGGCTCCACGCTCTTCGACGTCGATCTGCGTGTGGTGAGGCCCTGGCACAGTGGTGGGGATGGGGCGTGGGTGGGGTGGTGGCCCTGACAGTCCTCTGTCCCCCTGCAGAGCCCTGTGGGTGCCGGACCCCAGCGGCTGTGGCTGGGCATCGGGGCCAAGGCTGTCTCGCTCTATAAGCCGGGGGAACCGGAGCCCTTGGACAGCTTCTGCTACAGCCGTATCTCCTCCTTCGGGGCCTCTGATAGCAGCACCTTCCGGCTCTCTGTGGAGGACCAGGATCTGCTCTTCGAGACCTCCCAGGTAAGAGGCGTCCATCTCTGCATTCATCCGTCTGTCTGTCATCCTCTTTGGGGGCTGCAGACGCTTCAGGCTGACCTAGCTGTGTCCCTCTGCTCTGCAGGTGGATGAAATTGCCCAGCTTCTCAACACTTACCTTGCCTCAATGGGTGCCCGCCAGCCCCCTCAGCCCCAGGAGCTGCCCACCAGCCCCATTGGCCCTGATGCTACAGTGCGACCCCAGGGGCTGTGCCCTGCAGCTGGGTCCTGGCAGCACCTGCTGCCTGCTGGCTCCTTCAGCAGCTAGCCTGGCAGCCAGAGGATGCTCCACGGATGGCATGAGGAGCGCACCTGGCCCAGCAGCAGGCGGTGGGTCAGCATGGACCCAGATGCCATGCGCTCCCTGCTCCACCATTGCCTTTCTGGTTGTTTCCTTAATTTATTTCGAGACGCCTGCTTGCCCACGTCTCTCAGCACTTTCCCTGGAGGGGCAGTGGGGCCACTGTGCTGTGGGTACCTGGTGTGGCTGTGCCCTGGTTCCCCCGGCTGGTGCCCCATGCTGCCCCCCAGGCCTGTCCCCGTCCCCTGTCCCTGGTGCCTTTGCCTCCAGCAGTTGTGCTGTCCTGGTGGTTCTGCCTGTGCCCCAGTCCTCATCCCGGTGGCTTTGCCTGGGCAGAGGGTGCTGGGCAGCTGCACTGCCGTCATCCATCTGTCCATTCGCTGAGTCCACCTTTTCTGGAAAGCTGAGGGCAGCTTTTGGCTGAGCTGCCCTCAGGGATCCGTGTGGTGCCCTGCAGCAGGGCTGGCAGTGCAGTGGTGTCCCAGGGGCTGCAGGGTGGGTGGTACGGCTGGGGCTTGGCCCCGCAACGTTGCCTCTGTAAAGTTTGTCAGTTGTCTTTGGGGCTTTTGTTTGTTTTGTTGTTGTTTTTTGTTGTTTTTTTTTTTTAATAAATGCACAAAAGGAAGGCTGAGTCCCCTGTCCTCATCCTCGGGATGTGGAGCAGGGACCGATCCCTGCAGGCAGCAGGGCTTCAGCCTGGGTGCCCCTGTCCACAGCGGAACGGCACAGTGTGTCCTTGGGGGCAGGGAGCTGCTGGCTCTGCGGCTCCTCGTGCTGCCCTTTGGCATTTCGTCAACAGCGCTGCAGCTCCGCGTCCAGCTCCCCCGGCACCCGCTGGCACTGCCACCCTGGCTGGGGGGGAACTGTCCCTGCTGCAGGCGCCTCTGTGGGGCCCATGCCAGGAGGGCGTGGGAGCCCAGCGCTGCAATGGCCGTGAGTATTTTTAGCCTGCTGCTCTGTGCCACAGGGTCAGAGGAAAAGGCTAATTCTCACCTTGGGCTGCCTGTGCATGGGCTGCTGCCAGCAATGCCCCGCACCCCATTGCTGTCACAGGTTGCGTGGTTGCTCACGTCGAGCTACACCAGAGCTGGCTATGCATGGGCTGGCAGTGCTGGCAGCCTCTTGCCCTCCTAATGCTGCCATCCCTTCGCTTTGGGCTGCAGTGGTGGGGACAGCACCCCAACGGGGTCCTCCTGCCTGTGGGCTCAGCCCTGTGAAACATTAATGCTGTCACCACGTGTGCAGTGTAGGCTGGGCAGGGAGGTGTCCTGGTCAGCTGCACTGCAGGTCCTGCCTGTATTTCTGGCTCTGCTGCAGCACTTGCCCAGCAGCATGCTGCCCACTGCAGGGGCTCCTACTTGGTGCTGTGGTGCAGCAGGGACTTGCTGCAGGCAGAGTCAGTGCAGGAACAGCCTTTATTAAAGCAAAATAAACTACAAAAATATAATGCAACCTGTGGCCCAGGCCTGATCTGGCAGGGGAGGAAGGGCTCTGCCCAGGGCAAAGACTGGCTCAGCCACACACAGCCCTCAAGCTACAGGGCCCAACCTTTGGGCCAGGCCCACTCCAGGCCCCCGGTTCCCCTCTTGCCCTCCCCCAAGTGCACACGTGCTCCCAGGGCAAGAGGATCCCTCAGCACAGCAAGCGGCTGCCCCAGTCCCATCCTGGGCCAGGGTGTGCGGTGTGGTGGAGGCTGTCCTCTGCCCAGGGCCTGCAAGGGCAGTGCTGCTCACTGCTGAGGAGCGCACGTGTGTGTGTGCACCCACTGGCAGCTCTATGGGAGGCCTGAGTGGTGCTCAATGTGGGTGCAGCAGAGCCGTGCCCTGCAGCACGTGGCGGTGGCCATGAGACCTCTTGTCCCCAGGTCACTGCTCCTGCGTGCCCCAGGAGATGTAGTCGGGGCGCGTGGCTGCGTGGTACTCATCGATCAGCTGCTGCACAATCTCCCTTGAGTTGTCCAGCTCGTCGAAGTTGTCCTTGAAGATGTCCTCCTTGCGGAACTGCTCCAGGAAAGCCTCCCGCTTGCGCAGCTTGTCGTACTGCCGGCATGTCCGCTCAAACAGCTGGGGAGCAGTGCAGCAGTCAGGTAGGACAGGACTCCTGAGAGCCCGTGCACAGCCCAGGGGAGGGGGCCCTTGCCTCGTCAGGCTTCAAGCAGCACCAGGCCTGCAGGGCAGGAGCTGCTACATGCACCCCACCAATTCTTGGGATCAGCTCGTGCTCCTCAGGCTGCTTTTGGCCATGCAGAGGGAGTCTTGCTCCTGGGAGTCTTGCTCCCGGGAGAATGGCACCAGGGGATGGGGATGTGCCTGTGCCGAGAGGATGCAGAATGGATGGATGGGACCCTAGCCAAGAAGACCTAAATCCCAATGTGCTGCAAACTTGGACTGCCTACCCACCCCTCATTTGTAGGCCACTGTGGCTTTATGAAGTCTCAAGAGAAGATGTGTCTGTAAAATAACAGTCAGAATCATAGCTTCAGGGGCCCAGCGTACTGCCTGTGGTGCAGAGGGAAGGCACTCACCGAGGAGATGTTGGTGTGGTTTGCCATCATGAGGCCGCTGACACGGTGTGCCGATGGCAGGTAAGGGGACTTCCGTGACAAAGCCACCTGGATGCTGGCAGGACCCCAGGGAATGAAGTTAGCCAGCTTCCTCTCCCGGATCCGCTGCAGACTCTTGTGAACCTGGCGGGGTGAGAGCAGCAAAGGGTAGCAGGGCTCTGGCAAAGCCTAGCTGCAGCACTCCCAGGAGCTGCTCCTTGCAGGGCATACAGCCTCTGAAAGGTAGACTTCACCAAATGGCACGCAGCCTCATGCGGGAGCAACCCGGGGCCAGTTCTCAGGCACCCCTCAGCCTCGCTCTGGGATTTCCAAGCAGAAACATGGTGACTGTGCCATTCTCATACCATTTCCATCAGCATCTGAAATAGCATCATACAGGAGCTCACCTGTGTGGGATCCACCTCCCCCTGGATGATGTTCAGGATGGCGATGTAGCAGTGGTTGGTCTGCCTATCTCGACCTGTGGACACCATCACGTTTTTAGGCTGCAGCAATCTTCTCATCACATCCAGGACTGTGGTTTTCCTCACACTGGCCACCTGCAAACATCAGCTGGGGTCAGAGGCAGTGGATGTGCTGCTCCCTTGCCCTCCTGCTGCCCTGCACATGCACACAGGAACAGAGGGCAGCTGGAAGGAGAAGCCCTTGCCCTTGGGACAGAGCCACATGCAAAGCTGCATGCAGGATGGGAAAATCCCAAAGTTGCACCACAAGCACAGCCAGGCTGAGAGCTGGAGTATTGGTGTAGGCTCCCACAACGGAGCTGAACTGCCCATCCAGCAATGCAGCCGGGGCTGGGGTTGAAGCTCAGCTGAGCTCAGAGTGAAGGGAAACATTTAACATTGCCATCGCGTATCTGTCCTGCTCCACTTCTGAGACAAGGAGCAAGGCTGGAAGACAGGAGAGGGACCACCCTGCACTGAGCCCGTGGGTGGCCACAGCAGTCTCCAAGTGCTGTCACAGACTTCACACAACTTCAGTCTGCTCAGTGGGTGCCAGGGCCAGCGCCCAAAGGAGCGTGCCTAAGGCAAGGACAGCTTGGTAGTGTGGCAGCCCGGCTCCAAGCACCTTCCGAGCTGCTTGCTGAACCCCCCGCACTCCTCTCTGGGAGGACAGAACACACACTCGATACCCTTTTCAGAGCCAGCAGTTTTTCAGATTTGCTTCTCTGAGTAACATCCTGAGGAAATGCACACAAGAGGAGAATAGCAGCTGTTAGCCCCCAGCAGAACTGAGACATGGCCAGCGCAGGTGAGTGTCTCAAAACAGAACAGCCTCATTCTCCCCTGTGGCTAGGGGAGCACTGGCTGGGAACAGGCTGAACACTACTGGCAATGTTTGATGCAGGTGAAGGGTAACCAACCCCTCCCTGGGTGCACCCTGGGGAAGAAGCTGACACCTGGAGACCACATTCAGCCTTGGCTTGGCAACAACCAATAGTGTTCTGACCTAAATGGTGTGAGCTTGTGGTCCACTGCAATGACAGGACTGGCAGGGGTGCTTTGCTGGGCTTGTTCTGATCATTTCTAAGGATGACTTTTGCCAAATCAAATATCATTGGCCCTCCCATAGCTGCCATAGCCATCCCAAGGATGTTTGGAGTAAGGAGTTAGCCCAGCACAAGCACAACTGCCTGCTCGTGGCTGATTCACATTGTGCTTGAGCTGTCACATGAGGTGGCTGCACATGGATATGGGATTAGGAACATGCAATTACAGCTCACGCCAAGACTATGGATTGATGGGATGTTACACGTTGCCCTCAGGGAAGAGGAGGAGTCCCCAGAAGGCTGCCTTACCGACTGGTCTGTGGTCAGTGGTGTGTACCCCGTCATGAGGAAGTGCAGTCGTGGGGTGGGAATCAGTGAGGCAATCAGACCAATGAGGTCGTTGTTCATGTACCCGGGATACCTGAGTGTGGTGGTGCTGGCAGACATGATGGTGGAGACCTGGGGGGAAGAGGACTTGGTCACCAAGTGGTCACAGAGCATATTCAAAGCCTGCTTTAAAAAACCAGGTCAAGGGAAGCTGCGTGCCCATGGAATACACCCTGAAGAAGGGCAGAGGAACCACGTTTACAGTTCCAGGCTGTCCAGCATCATGCCAAGCCCATGGAGCAGGCTCAAACCAAATCCAAGGCACCGGGGAAGCCCTGTGCCAGCTTCTCCAGAGGGAAGAGCCCTTCTCACCAGCTGGTTGATCTGAGAGAATGACGGGTTTTGAATGTGCAGCCGATCTGTTGCAATACGATTCAAGGCTGTGTTATCTAGAACCACCTGCAAGAGAAAAACAGCTCTGTGAAGTCTCTCAGAGGCAGCCCGAGAAAAGGCAGCCCTGACCACATGTCTGAGGGCACTGGATCGCACAGCCTGGCCCAGCACAAGTCCCAGGCACAGCAGCCCAGCAGAGTGCTCTGTGGCAGGTGGCAGACACTCGAAACCACAAGCTGACTCATTCGTGGAGCGTAACAGACACTGTCAATGGGAACTCTTGCCTTCAACTTGGCTGTGCTCCCCTGTGCCCTCCCAGAGAGCACAGCCTCTGGGCCAGCACCTCTCAGTAACCTTCAGCAGCACTGGCACAGCTATTGCCCTGCCATGTGCAGAGTTAAGGTGGTAGGGACGAGCAGGAGTCTTGGTTAGGACTCAGTATGTTGCCTGCCTAGGGCCTGTGGATGCTGGAATTGAGTTGAAGTGAAGGCTGCGGGCACTGCTGCAGAGGAAGCACAGCTAGCCCACTGCTGCAATGAGGAGAATCTGCCAGATCCAAGAGGCAGAACTACCAAGCAGGACAGCTTGGAAGGGGTTAGTGCAGAGCTCTCGTCCCTAGAACCACCATATCTGCCCAGACCTTCTGGACAGAGGTGTACTCGCTGCTGTGCATGGGGCTTCTGAGGCTGCAGTACCTGTCCCAGTAAAGGCTGCACTTCAGAGCTGCCAGGGACAGGGCTGCTGCACAGGAGCTGGCTGTGCTACTGGGCTGACATGCAGTGGGGCTCTTACCACACAGTCAGCATTCTGAGTCAGCCTCTTCAGAGTCAGTAGAGAGTTGTATGGCTGGACCACAACGTCACTCATCTCATCCTGGTTTGGGAAAACCGAGTAGGTCTCCACCAGCTTCTTGGGATACCTAGTGAGAAAGCCCAGCCATCTCAAGGGTTAACATCGCCAAGGCAGCACTGTCTCCTCCCACAAGCTCTCTTTGCAGTCTCCAGGCTCAGGACAGCAGTGAGTCACCAGCACTGCATGCCAGATTCAGCTCCCAGGGAGGAAGAGAATTTGTCCCAGCAGTGCCTACCCTAGCAGCGCAGGAGCAGGCTGCCAGACAGAGCTACAGGCAAGGCTGAGCCATCTACAGGCTGATTAAGCAGCTGCCTACAAGCCTTTTCAAGAGGCTGCAAGCTGAAACAGGCAGGGATGGCAGCTCAGAACCTACAACCAGAGCCTCCCACCCTCCACAGCACAGTCAAGATGTCAGAAGGCAGCTGCCTGATAAGAACAGCTGAGGGATGGCACAGTTTGGACAGCACAAGTCCAGTTTCAGAGCCTCTGTAGTCCACAGGCATATCAGGAGCCATCCCTTCCCTGGGCTGTTTGCCAGGGATTGCACAAGACAGTATTTGGGTGGGGGCGGTAGCCTGGGCTCTGAGTCAGCTCTCTGCTTTGGCAGAGTGCCCAGCCTGGGCCAGACTCTGTGGTGCAGGAAGGGGATAAGGCTGAACGCTCACCTGTCATTCAGTCTCTCGAGGAGGTAAGAGCCCAGCCCAGAGCCTGTTCCACCAGCAATAGAGTGGCAAAGCACGAATCCCTGGAAGGAAGCAGAACGCAGGAAGCTCAAGGTCCAATTCAGCCCCAAGAGAAGATAGATAGACTAGAGGCCTGCCAGCAAAGGTGAGAATCTTCCCATAACAATACTGCTGCAGGCAGGGAGCTGAAAGCACGTGGAGGTTAGCTCTGGCTCCTCCAGACCACAACGACAGCCACATGCTCATCACACCACTTCTCCAGCGTGGGAGGATTCTTCTACTCTGCACACACCACAAAGTACAATCACTGCTCAGGAGCCTCCTGGAGTCCTCCCACCCCAAAACAGAATTCAGAATAGCTCAGATGTCGCTCTCAGCACCCAGCTGGTCACATCAAATGGAGGCAGATCTTCTCAGCCCTTTCCCCTCCCCTCAGAGGCCAAACTCCCTCTACCTGACTTTAGGACAGTCCCCACTTTCTGCAGATCCCACGGTCTGCTCTTAGATTTTCTACCAACTTATTTTATGACAGTATTTTCCCTTTCCCTGTTGTCATGTGACAGCCTGATACAAACACCAAGGAGCCTTGTCTGTCTCCGTACAGGAAATGGTTTTATCTGGATGGTAGTCGAGGTCCTGCCAAACGCACAAGGCAAAGAAGCCACAAAGCTGTCTCCAGGCTTTTGGTATCCCCGATGCCCCTTTAATCTAGCTAGAGAGAACGTGAAGCTGCGGCTGCCCATGTTTATGCTGTGGATTTCAGAGCACTCAGCAACTCTGACTCTTTGAGCATTTTTCTATAGGCTCCCTGCGGCTCCCTCTGCTGCTGCAGGCACCACGGAATGGCAAGTGCCTCATTTCCATGCGGCCCCCCTTTACCCACACAGACCTTCATTGGAGAACAAGCCAAAAGGGCTGGGCGTGCACTGGTGCAGTTGATGAAAGGGAGAGCCATAGGAGGGAGGTGGAACAGAGAAAAAAAAAAAGCACAGTAATGCCTGAAACTCCTCCTGCAGACTGTATTCCGTTGGAGGTGCCCAATGCCATCAGTGTTTTGGGCAAAAAAATGCCCAACTGAGCATACAGTAAGATGACTTATAGGGAAGCCTGGCAAATGTAGTAGTGACAGAAAAGATCTCCCTTTCCCAGCTCCCCTCTGTACTCATTGTCTGCCTCAGCACCCAGAAGCAAGCTAAGCCATTCTGTATGCACTGGAGCACTGAGCTCAACCTCACAGACCAGCAGTCCAGCTCTGAAAATGCCAGGTAGGACAACCAGATCCAAAGCTCCCAATGTACTTACTTCCAAACTGTCACTCCCATCAGCCTCTCTGTCTATTATGTCGAATATATCTTCATGGATTTTTTCTCCCTGCAAGAGAGATCAGAATAGGATTTGTTCATCTCCCACAGAAAGCAGTGCAGAGCTTATCAAGCTGGGCATGAAGCCAAGTCGGATGGGCACAGGGATCCTGTACCCAGGATGCCACAATGTCAGTCCTGTGTCTCTGCTGAATGACACAGAATTCTGCAGAAAGTGCGTGCCGAGCCTGACACGAGAAAGGCCACAATAAAGCCTCAATAACTGCTCTGTGTTCATACACAGGAGCACCAGGGCCTGTTACCTGTGAAAAGCCACTGGCCCAGTTGTTCCCAGCTCCACCTCCATGCTCAGACAGATAGATGTTTTCTGGATTGTAGAGGTTAGCATAAGGGGAGTTCAGGATGGAGTGGATGACTCGGGGCTCCAGGTCCAGCAACACAGCTCGTGGGATGTAGTGCTCATCATCTGCCTTTAACAAGGAGCAGTAAGGTCAGGATGCAGTACAGCTCCTCACCACAAGAGAAACTGTGACTGAGCATGCCACCTCCTGGCCACAAGCAAGCATGATGCAGAGCGCAGGAGGAGCAGCCCGCTATGTGCTGTCTGCCCATCACTTCTTGGTGTGCCCCAGAGTGCCGGGTGTGGGGCTGCCCTGCTGCAGTTTGGTGACGCGCTGCCTGCAGCACTCCAAGCCTGATGCTCCCACCTCCGCCAGCCTCCGTGACACATCCAGAGCACAGAACTGGCATGTGGATACAGCCCTGGCAGCAGTGCCTGGCAGCAACACAGGCCTCCGTCTGCCACCTGAGCAACAGCCCGGGGTGTCACCCACCCATTCCCAAATGGGGCTCCAGCAGTGCGGCTGCCTCTGCTATGGGCAGCGAAGCAGCCCTAGGGGAGCTGTGGGTACCTGGTAGAAGAAGACATCCTTGCGGTCGGTACCCTCAGTGGCAAACTCCTCCACGATGCCCTCGGGGCTGATGCCGTGCTCGGCGCAGAGCTGCTTCCAGAACTCGAACCCAACTGCGGGGACGGCGGTCAGCGACCCCCATCTCCAGGCCCCCCTCGCCACGCCACGCCCCCCTCGCCAGGCCCCACCCACGTCCCCCATAGCATCCCGGCCCCGCCCGGTCCTCGCTGCCCCGTCCTGGCCCTAGCTCCTCTCTAGGGCGCCCACTCACTCTGGTTGCCGCACTGGCCCAGCTGCAAGGTAATGATCTCCCGCGGCATGCCGCCCGCCGCTCCGTTCCGTTCAGCTCCGCTCCCGCTGCTCAGCCGCCGTCTCCCGCTCGGCGCCAACAGCACTGCGCGTGAGCGCGGCGCACTTCCGCTCCCGCTTCCTCCGTCCCCTCGCGGCGCCCTGGAAACGCGCGTGCGCACTCGCAGACGGCGGTGACGACGCCTCTGTCAAGATGGCGGCGCCCGGAGCCGCCCCGCTTCCGGCGGTGGGGGCCGCCATGTCGGCGGTGGCCGGATGTTGATGCCGGGAAGGAGTCATGGCGGCGGCGCGGCCCGGCGAGCGGCAGCGGCGAGTGCAGGAGTTGAGCGCGGCGCTGCGGGGCCGCCTGGGGCCCTACGAGAGGTTGCTGAGCGCCGCGCAGGCCGCGCTGGTGTGGGAGCGGCCGGGCCGCAGCGCGCTGTGGTGGGTGGCGGCGCACGGCCTCTTCTGGTGAGCGGCGGCGGGCGGCCCGGGGCCGGCGGTGGGGCTGCGGGGGTTGCGCTGGGCCGCCTCAGCCCCGGCGGAGCGCCTGGGCCTCCTCCCCGCCGGGCAGCGCCCGCTCTGGGGAGGTTTGTGGCGGAGCGTCGCTGCGGTGAAGCGGGGACCTCTTGGCCGTTGCGGAGTGCGCGCGGGGCCCTCGAACGCCTCTCTCAGGTTTGGGGAATGCGAACTCCCGGCAGGGAGCTTCGGTTCTCAGGCAGCCGCACCTCCCGGAGCTGGGGCAGTTCGTGGTGTGGGGTGGGGGCCGACCTGCGGGCCAGCGAGTTCGGGTTTGTGCGTCAGCACACGGGAGGGAGCCTGGAAGCGCTGCTGCCTACTTGAGCTTTATCCCTCTCAGCGTATTTTTCACCTAATCCTAAAGCATAAAACTGCTCAGCAAAAACAGAACTGTTCTGTGAACAGTGGGATGAGGGCAGTAGTTGATGTGCGGGCTGCGGATTCCAGCTGCTTGCTGGAAGTGAGGAGCGTGTTCGGCTCTGTAGGACAGTCTGGAGCGCTGTGAGATAAGCTCTTCACCCAGGGCAAGCTGGCTGCTGGCTGATAAGCAGTCACTTGCTTTTCTGTGTCTGTAGCAAGTTTTGCAGTGGGTTTGTGGTACCCTTTTCACTTATGTCGCAGATCTTGCTGGTCACATATTTGTTCGTTTCTTCACCATAGGTTCTTTGCTCTGACTTCTCTTCGACTGGTGTTCCTGGTTGCATTTACTCTTATAGTAGTAGTTTGTGTAGATCAGTGGAAGAACAAAATCTGGCCTGAAATTGGAGGTAAGTTGCAACATTTAAGTTCTTATCAGAAAATTAAGCACTATTTTCAGATCTAGAGGTACAGAGTGTGCAGCATTTGGAGTTCGGTAGGCAGAATCCAGGACTTTTTTTGTTATCTGTGAATCTAGAAGCATGCACAAGAGTACTGTGGGCATGTTCTTCCTGGAGTCACTCTGGAAAATCTTGACCCATACGAGTAACAGGAGTTTCTCACACTTGTGGCGCTGGCATCTGCCTCGTAATCTTCTGAGTCCTCTCTTGTGTTTTACTTGGTAGAAACTTGCGATCTCGTAATGCATAATGAGGGTCTCCTTGACTGTAGCATTTGTTTGTAGGATGTCATAGGAGGCTCAAGAAGGCAACAAGGAGGCTCTCTTGCAGTCTTGTACTGCAACACGTACATGTTTAAAATGTGCTATACAGTGATTCACCTGTTTCGTAACAGTTAATGTCTTTTTTCAGATGTCTCCCAGTTCGTTAAAGCTTTACTTAAATCCCCAAACTAAGCATTCTTATGGCAAATTCCTTGCAACTAACGTAGTGTCTGTTCTTAATGTTTTAGTGGCAAGACGTGACGAATTAGACAATGAGAGGTAGGAAACTAATTGAATTCTCTGCTATTTGGTACTTTGCTCTGATACTGTGTTAATAATTACCTGCACGTGCTTGTAATGTTGGCTTCTTTAAGAGGGGAATGAAAGGAGAGAAAGAAACTGCTTAGTGGAGGGAGGATGGAGCCCTGGACTCTGTCATTCTGCTGTGACAGGTTTTTGACTTGCCCAAACCATTAATCTGTGCCTTTACGCTGGCATACAATAATGCTTGGTTGAGCACTGTAAAACCTCTGCTGCTCTATCCCCTTCCACCCCTAAGTTAGAGGTGCTGTCTTAAAAGCAGTTCCTTTTGTACGGGTCTCCAGTAGCAGGAAAACAACTTTTTGTTGTTGTTGTTTTGCTGGTTTTTAGAAATAAATATTTCTTCTGAGCCTACATATGGAATGTTTAAATAGGCATGCTCCAGGAATTGCTAGTGCATAGTTATGGTCTGACTGCAGTATTAATAGCGGGTTACGAAACAGTAGGGTGTTCTCTTACTAATTACACCTTCCTATCTCTGGGCACACCTTTCTGCCTGCTTATGCTGCTGAGCCACACTGGATGCTCAACGCCTGTTTAAATCACTCCAGCTGTTGCCACGTGACTGCCTTGTTGGGTGTTTTTTTGGTTTGTTTTGGCTTGTTTCTTTGTTTTTTGTATTTGCAAGAGGCCCAATACAAAAGGAATTGCTATTCTTAAGCTTCAGGTACTTGTGACTAGCATTAAGAAACACTAGTAGAACTTAACAAAGATAATGCCTCTGAAGTAATCAGACACGTTAAGTAAGGCACGAGGCTGCTTGGAAACCTTATGTTGAATTCTCAGGAGTTGCATTTGACCAAATAGATGTAGAGAAAGCAAATGGGTTAACTTGATTTGCTTCTGCACTGCCCTTTCCCTCCAACAGCATGAAAACTCCAGTCTAACTCAGTAGACTGAGTGATTCAAATTGCTGTTCCTTAGCTGCTATTGGGGAACTGAGATGCCTGCAGAAATGGGGTGCTTTTGGCAAGGTGGTGTTTTGAAAGGCAGGCTGACCTGCATCTCTAGAGCTTGGCAGCTAGGGGGAGAAGGTAGTGCTGAGACAAGTGTTCACAGCAAGTGACTTCTGCACTGAAGTCAGTGCAGTAATATTTGTTTCTGAATTTTTACCTTTACTGCAGCTGGGGATATGTCCACCCTCGGCTGCTTGGAGTGCCAGAACTGTGTCACCATTTGGCTGAAGGATGGGTGTCTTGGACCAACTTCTTGAGTAATCTCTTTGTTTTCAAAAGGCAAAGCCCTGGCAAGGTGAGAATTTATAGACTTTAGTAAATTAGATAGTTGGTGTCCTTTCTGCTGACTGCTGGCATCCCTTTGTGATGGTATTCAGCACTGCCTGAGTGTGTTCCAAGCATGGGAGACTACTACAGAAAGTTTCCCAGAAAGACATGACTATTAAGTGTTGGAGAGGGATAGAAAGCACAGGCAGAATAAGCAGATTATGGAGGAAGGAGGAGAAAAGTATTGGCATGTCAATTGTAGTAGTGAAGTGGAAGTATAGTCCCACCTTCTGTAGGTTTTTAGCTTTTCAAGTGTCTGTCAAACATATCTCCCTCATTGGATTTTAACAGTTTGAGAAAGGTGTGTCAAGATTTGTTTGTTTGTTTGTTTGTTTTGAGACTTACACAGAGAGGAGCCCGTAAATGTACCTGTACTCTTCACCTTGAAAGAGTTCTGTCTTCTTCAGCCTCTTCTTTGCTTTTAGCTTATCTGCTTTGGAAGCTCCTTATATTCTGAAGCAAGAGGCTTTTGTATGCTGCCTATTGCTCTGAAACAGATGCTTCCTGTATCTGGTCTAGTCCTTGAATGGGGTGGGTGAATGCTAGGAAGGCTTTGCTATTGTTAAGAGTTAGAACTTTACCTAGAGTTCTGTAGAGAGCAAGATGGTCAAGAAGTGAGTGATTCCATCGCTTAACCTTGGAAACTCACTGTCTCCCATGTCTTCAGTTTTGCCTTCTAGTATGTGGAGTCTTTACTTTCCTGGCTGTTCTGGGCCGGTATGTCCCCGGACTCCTGCTCTCGTACTTGCTGTGTAAGTAGAAGAACCCTGTGCCAAATACAGACCTTAAAATGAAAAGGGGTAGAGATATACAGGATGTGAATGTTTGAGGGATAGTGCTTTCTGCTCCCAAGGAAAGCCTGCATGAGTGGCTTTAAATTTAAAATAATACATTCTGCCTAGAATATGTTGATTCTTGACCAGGACTTTAAGGTCTCTGGTTCAGACAGAACGTGTTGGAGTGCTTGTTAACTACAGATCTGAGCAAGGAAGAGTTGGTGTCTCTGTTTTCTTAAATTGGCAGAGGTGATTGCACCTGTTCTAATTGCTTTCTGCAGTGTTACCTTCAGTGCTCAGATCTTGTGTTATGTGATACTGACTCACAAATTGGGCGAGATATTTGCCAAGTAACATCCTGTACAATTTCTAATCAACATCCCCACTTCTCTCAGTGCTCTTCGTCCTGCTGTGGCCCCTTGCTGTGTACCACAGGCTGGGGCACCGCATGTACATGAAGCTGGAGCCAGCTTTGCAGCGGCTGGATTTCAGTGTTCGAGGCTACATGATATCAAAGCAGCGGGAAAAGCAACGTAAGTTACCATAGTGTGTTTCTGACCCTTCAGATACTGATGTCTGATACCTGAAACAACATGCAACTAAAGCCCCTGTCTTGGAGTGAGTGGGATAGTGCTGCGTGTCTCGAATGGCAGCCATTCTAGTGCCCTTGGCAAATACCTACAACTGCTTTGGCAGGGAAGCAAGGCAGCTCTGCCTCCACAGGAACCTGCCAGGTAGTGAGCAACAGTGTAAGCTGTTCATAGTGCTGATCTGTGCCTTTTCTCAGCTACCAGAACTGTTTGTTCTGTACTGCAGTACTATTGAGTCCTTCCTCTTTTTGCGGTGTAAGGTAGCTGCAAAACATGTTCATCTCAGCAAAAGATCTGCAGCAGCCCAAGTCAGAAATGATCACATTGCTGTGCTGATGAACGAAGTATGCTGTATTATGTCCCAGTCTGCCAATTTTGGGTTTTCTGCATGGTGCAAGGCTGATTTTGTCTGTCCTAACAGCAGTAATAAGCTTTGCCTGTTTCCGGCAGTGCGTCGCCGATCTGTTAACCAGGAGGGTACGGATGATGGGAGTGACAGCGAAGAGGAGCTCGCTGCTTTCTGTCCTAAGGTAATGAAGTGTCTGTGGAACAGAAAAGCTCAGCTAACAAGAACAACCTGTCTGCATTGTGTAGTCATGCAGTGCACAGCCCTGTATGCAGTTTGTTGTAGCTGCCTTGTGATGGAAAATGAGATGAAGATATTCTCCTTTTAGAGAAGTCTTTATTATTCTGTCTTGTTCAGGTATATTACACCTTGTACTGGTGAAGTCTGAAATGTCTTCCCCTCCAAACCTCCACCTCCAATCTTGCTCCTCTGGACATGGAGGGATCAGGTAGAACTTCCAGGTGCTCAGCTGCAGGCTTCAGCTTAATGTTACTTCCAAGCTGGCTGTTGAGGATAATGGGCACTAGAGATGAACAGTTCTGTTTGTACCAACTACAGTCTCTTAGTCTAGACAGTAAAGCATAAAATGAGCCTCAGATACCGGTGTCCCTTGAGGATGGGGCTTAACTGGCAGCCAGTGGATTGCGTGTTCTATCTTGAGGCACAGGAATGAGATTTCCAGTATTTGATGTTTTCTACTATATCTCCTGTTTCAAAGCTGGATGACTCTGTGGTTGCCAAAGAACTAACCATCTCTGACTCGGAACATTCAGATGCTGAGGTTTCATACACTGAAAATGGGATGTTTAACCTTTCAAGGGGTCAGACTCCATTGACAGAGGGATCAGAAGGTGAGTGGAAATGGGCATCTTCTCAAAGATATGAAATACTGAGCATGCACCAGTGTGATGGGTTGCAGGGAAGATGCACGTTCCCTTCTATCCTTGAGGTCTGTCTGCTTGATCTCTGTCTTGCTGGCCAGGATGAGATGAAACTACCTGTTGTTCTTTTTCAGTACAGCTTCCTTTGTAATTCATATGGTATTTTAGTAGAGGATTGGTGGTTGTTCTTCAAAGGCACGTCCAGCTCTGCAGGCCTTTGACTGCAGAGATCTGTTGCAGCACAGCCTTTGTCACTGTGACCGCCCTGTCCCTCTGGTCATGTTATTATAGTATAGATGTAGCCAGCTCTTCCATTCTAAGACATTTCTGCACCCTCTGCTTATCTGTTAAACGAGCAAGAGGATGGTTTCCTCTGACAGGTGTCTCGTCTCAAGGAATGTCTGCATTCCTTGAGAGTGAGCTGGGAGGTAAGCAAGCATCCAGAATCACTACGTGAGGGAAAGATCAAGGACAGTTTGTTCTTCTGTGAAATGAAAGGAGACAGTCTGTCTTGGTGAGGCTGTGGCCCAGCTTTTGCATGCTGTGCTGCCCTTGCCTGCAGGGTGTTTGGCATGTGCTGTGTATTTAAAGTGTTCGTTCTTCTCTTCTAGACCTGGATGGTCACAGTGACCCAGAAGAATCTTTTGCTAGGGATCTCCCTGACTTCCCTTCCATAAACCCAGAAGCAACTGGCCTAGATGATGAAGATGACACCAGCATTGGGATCCCAAGTCTGGCTTACCGCCCACAAGTAACAGAAGATGTACATCTCCCTTATTACCAGGAAGAAGCTGGTGTACTGCCATCTGTACAGAATCTTACCAACAACATAGCTGGGTTTGTCACCAGAGGGATGATACAACTTGCACTGTCAGGAGCCACTCAGCCAGGCTCCTCACGCAGTGACAGTCCCCACAGAGATGCAAAGACTTATCTTAGGACGGCCAGCTTGGACTTGGACACTGATGCAGAAGGGGATGACTTTGAACTTCTGGATCAGTCTGAGCTGAACCAGTTGGATCCTTCTGGCTCACGGGGCCAGTAAGCAATCACATCACTTCCCTTCTGGTTTTCTGTTGTGCATCGCGGAGGGGAATCCTGGAAGGAAAAAGCATTGCACAGCTACCTAGATTGTCTCTTGTGTGAGTATGAGTGATAATACAACCGGCCCTGGCTGAGAAGTCAACTGACCTGTGACTCTGTAGCTTCGCTTGGATTTTTAAAATAAACTATGTTGGTAATTCAGAGGGAAAAGGCATTGATGTGATTGCTCCACAATCACTCATGCGTTGCCCTGCCAGGATGCTGCTTGCTCCAAATTTCCTCACCTATGACAATTAGTCTGGTGTCTGCAGCTCTGGAGACCACTAATCAGACTGACTTAGCATCACTGAGAACAATCTTGAAGCCGATCTTCTTAGGGCTGTTACGTGATAAGGTGAATGGGATTGGTTTCCCCTCAAACTTAATGTCTAGGACTTAATATTGTTCTGTCTTTAAGACAATCATTCCCTGTTCCTAAAACGTACACAGAAATCCAGTTCTCTCTCAGCAATATTCAGCTGTGGGTAGAAACAAACACCCTTCTCCTGTTGTGAATGTGATGGTGTACAGCCACAAATGTTTGTGACTTATTGGCCACTCATCTCCAGTTCAAGCTTTCTAGTGATGCTATTTTGTAAGAAACTTAATGGCAATAAGACATCTACTGTGAAGACTAGAATCCTGCAAAGAACATCTACGTGTGGCAGCTGTTCTTGTGTTGCTTTCTTAAATAATGGACTAACAATTTGCTAAAAACTTCCTGTGTTATTCCAGAACACGTTCAGCATGGACAGTAGCAATACTACGTTTCCCTTACACTGCCTCCAAGAGAACTACTAGGGAGAGATTTTCTGGAGGATGGAAGAAGCAGACTTGGCCTGCTTGGCCAGTTTCGTCCTGGGCTTCCAGGACATCCTGCTGTTACACAGCTTTGTATATTTGAGAGCCTACCAGCAGGAGTTGAATGGAGGACAGCAGCTCAAGCCACAAGTGACTGAAGAACTACTTGTTGCGGTCACTTAAACAAACCAGCAACCCATAGGGGAGAGACATTCTTTAAGCTGGATTGCCCAAGCCTTCCAGCCCTTTCTGCGTCATTGAGCTTTCCCATTGCTTTTTCTAAGCCATAGGAACTGATACAGATCACTTACCTCTTCAGGGAAACTCCTATGTATGTGTTTTTGGGTTTTTTTTTTTGTGTGTATGTCTGAATCTGCTTAGCTGAAGATGTTGGCCATACAGTGCTTGGACTGTCATGATTTAAGGAAGCAGGTGATTTTTTTTCAGCCATGACTGAGGTGGAGGCTTTATTTCATGCTAGCATAAATCTTCATTTGGGCCTTGTATGTACAAGCTGTCATCTGATAAAATGTCAGCCTACTTTGGAATCTGAAGTAAAGAGCCTGTCACAACCCCCTAGCAGAGCTGAGTGATACTGAATGTGCTCAGCACTCACTTGTGGAATTAAAATTTCTTGTTTCATTTTCGGATTCTTCTTTCATTTTGTGATGATAATTGAGTTCTGTGGGAGAGCCTCTCACTCCCTCTGTCCCCCTCGCATCTCCCCAGCTTCTGGGGGAGGGGGAGGGTTGTCCCATCTCAGCCTCCTCTGCTGCTTTTTCTTTGCCCCAGAGGCTCTTACGGGAACCGAGCTGGGGTGTGGGAAGGTGGTACTGTGCAAAAACGGCAGCGCTGGAGAAACGTTCTGGGAGCAGCGGATGTGCCCCTGGCAGAGCGCGGGCCCGGGGCGCACGTGGCTCCCCTCAACGGTTTATTTAATTCCACCCCCCTTTTAAAGCTGTCCCGTATCGTGTGAGTTAACGCTAAAAGCGTCTGTCGAGGAGCGGCCTTCAATCGCAGGACAGCTGTTGCGCGCCTCCACGGCGACAAAAGACCGAAACTGCCCGAACGCTGCGGACGGAAGCGGCGCGGAACTGGGCCACCTGCGGGCGGGCCGGGATAGGAAGCCACGCCCCTTCGCCGTGCGTCGCGCCGGAAGTGCGTTACGCCGTCTGAGCGGGGCGCGGAAAGAAGATGAGCAAAGGGCGCGAGGGCCCCTCGGCGGGCGGCGGTGAGGAGCGGACGGGGACGGGACTGGGGCGGGGCGGGACTGCGCCGCTGCTCCTGAGCGGCCACAGTGACAGCGGCAGTGTCACGCAGGGCCCACCGCTGTTCTGCTGCGCTACCTGCGGGAGCAGAACCGGCCGTACAGTGCTCAGGACGTCTTCGGGAACCTGCAGCGGGAGCACGGGCTGGGCAAGGCGGTGAGCGGGCCTGGCGAGGCGCGGCGCGGCTGACGGAGCGGGGCTGACGGTGCGGGGCTGACGGCGCGCTCGCTTAGGCCGTGGTGAAGGCGCTGGAGCAGCTGGCGCAGCAGGGTCACATCCGCGAGAAGGCCTACGGCAAGCAGAAGGTGTACTTCGCCGACCAGGTGAGCCCCGGGCCCTGCCGAGCCCCACTTCCCTCGGCCCCGCTGAGCGCCCTCCCGCCCCCAGGAGCGGCTCCCGGCCGCTGGCGATGCGGAGCTTCGTGTGTTGGACGCGGACATCGCCGCGCGGTCCGCCGAGGTGCAGGCTCTGCTGCAGGGCTGCCGGCAGCTGGAGGCAGGTGAGCGCGGCCCCTACCCCGCAGCGCCGTCATGCACTGCCCGCGGGCGGCTACACCGTGCTTGCCGTCCCTCCTGGTGATCGTCGCTGCTCTCCAGAGTTGAAGGACCTGAACAGCTCTATGACCACCGCGGACATGGCCCGTGAAGTTGAGGAGCTGAGGAAGGACTGCGCCAGTTACACCGAGAAACTGGAGAGGATCAAGTCTGCTGCCAACCAAGTAACGCCAGAAGAAAAAGAGAAGGTAAAGAGCTGGGGGGGTTTGGGGGAGGGAGGAATGTACAGCATAGTCCACATTGATGCCGCTCATAGCAAATGCTTGGCTGCTTTACCTGGCCTGGCTGACCCCAGGGTGATAGCAGACTGCATCAGTCCTGGGCTGTTCCCACATGGGTCCCACAGAGCCTGTGTATGAATTGTGGTGGGGAGTGCACTCTCTGTGGCAGCTTGAAATAGCCTGAGCTGTCCTTTCCTTGCAAATCTTTGGCCAGTCACTAGGCACTATCAATTCCACCTCTTCCTGTCTCTGGTGGGCCATTTCAGAAAGCAGCTTGTGTTCCAGCAAGAGCTTTAGTTGTTGTGCTGCCTGAAAACACTCTGGCTGTAGCTGGGGTGTGTGATGTCCTTGCATTCAGATGTCTCCTGGCTTTGAGCTTACAGAGGCTCAATGCAGTGGCTGCTGGCTGAGTTGTTCTCACTTTGCCTTACCTTTGGCAGGTCTGCAGCGAGCAGAAGCTGTACTGCAAGGAGTGGCGGAGGAGGAAGCGGATGGTAATGGTTTCCCCATTGAACGTGGGGTGGGCAGAAGTGTCAGTGGCAAACCCATGGTGACAGTGGAGCGGGCACAGTCTGCAGGTTAGCCTGGGGAGCTTTCTGCAGGCTATGAGACAGCATTTTCCTGAAGTTTCTACGATCAGTAACTTTTAAATGGAGCTCTGTGCTGAGTGCCACCACAAGGGCCACTGGGACTAACGTGTACTAAAATCCTCTGCGAAAGGCCATGTTGCTGTAATATGTAAATATGAGATACTCTTGATTATTTTATTTGTTCTTTGGGAAACGAAACAAGTTCTTGCATCCCTGTGCAGGGGATAATGTGGGAACAGCTGTGTTGTCTCCCTGTATGAGAGGCAGTATTCCACAGCTGTGGCAGAACGCTGAGCATCACTCCTGCAAATCTCATCTAACTTTTCTGTCCTTCCAGGCGACCGAGCTGCTCGATGCCATCCTGGAGGGATACCCCAAAAGCAAGAAGCAGTTCTTTGTAAGTCTCGCTGCCTCTGCCTGTGTCCCAGGGCAGCTGTGCCTGCTGTGCTGTCTGCTACAGGAGCACTTTGTCCTTGTGCAGGAGGAGGTTGGAATAGAAACCGATGAGGACCACAATGTCACGCTCCCAGCAGCTGTGTGAGGTGCAGATGGATGTCTTTGCTTTAGGGAGAACACGTTGTGGTGGAGCAGATGCTGAAACTCAGTTGTTGGGTTTTAGATTTGTTTTCTTAGAGCAATTGACTCAGCAGTGGACCCTCTCCCTTTCTCACATACCAAGGGAACGTTATTTTTTTCTTACCTTTCAGTGCTATAGGCTGTTTTTGGGCATCTTCACCAGGCAGTGGCTGGGAGAGTGTAAGAGAATGGGGTTAGGGGCATGGTGTTCTGCTAAGAACAGGAAGCAAGTGCCTCAGGGAGGTGAAGGAATTAGTTACCATTATGGCCCATATTTCTGTAACTTAATACATGGAGGGGGCTGCTTCCCACAGCCTGTACTGAGTTGTACACAAGACTGTGATTCATTAAACACCACTCTTCTGTTTCAGATGTGCTCTGCTGTGGTGTGTTCTGTGTTGAGAGGGCAGCAGGGCTGGCCTTGGATGTGGGCCAGGGCACAGCAACCCTGGCTGGTGGGGAAGGCAAGAGCCAGGAGGGTTCTCCTGTGCTGGTAACATGAGCCACAGCTGCGGTGTCGGCTGGGCTTCTGGAAGCTGTGTGTCCATCTCTCACCTGATCCCATTAAAGCCTCCAGGTACACAGCAACAGAAATAAAAGCAGGAAAGCCATTAAAACATTCAGCAAAATTTATTTAATTATTTTTCATAATAGAAAAATATGTCACTTTCACATATGAGGTCTGTAAAAATCCACATCTTCCTCACAAGGCAAGAAGTTGCATCTAAAGGAAATTAAGCTGTGCCACGTGGCTGCTGACTCGTCTGTCCCTCCACAACAGTACTGTTTCCATCACAAAGCAACACGTACCAGGGACACATCTGCCCCTGTATGTTGCACATAACTGATGACACACCACAGGGTTTGACTCCTCTTGGGCTTCTATTGTATTATATTGAAAAGGTCACAAGGCTTGAAAAATAATTTTGTACAAAAATCAACCCCACCAAAATGCTTTCTTCATTTAAGTCACACAGAAGCAAGAGCTTAAACAATCTCAAGCTGCAGCATTCAAATCAACCAACCCGGAGCTGAGAAATTTAGCATTACCTCATCTACAGTGGAAAAACAACGTAAAATAAATAGTTGCTACTGTTGGAGTGGTAGCAAGAACATGACTAGAGAACAACTCCTGCTGTATGTGTAATGCCATGGAGGATGATGCTGTCCAATGCAATCATTGTGCTTGGTTAGTTGAATCACTTTGACAGCAGCATTGTGTGGCAAATTAGACACTGCAAAACTGGCACTGATAATACTTTACAATGATTTCAGTGATCTATAAAATAAAATCAAGGCTAGCTACATGTATATAAATATATATACCCACATAAAATTATGGTGCTAAGGAACAGCAGTGAGAACTCACAGCAGTGCTGTGCTGCAGCTACTGAACTACTTCCCTGTTCAGTATGGCCACATCACAACCCGGAAAAAGATGAAGCCAGGCACAATTCAGCACTCAGCAGTACAAGCAGGAAAAGACTGCAAAAGAAGTTCACTCCCTTTTCCCGTTCAGGGGTGTTACAGCTATGACTGAAGAGGTCAGGACAGCAAGGCCCCAGAGCACTCCTTCAGCACGAGGAGAGCTCACTGCTGCTCCCTGTAAGCATCTCCATGGCAGTGGACATGCTAACCCTTCCCTCTGTTCTCCTGGGCCTTCTCTAAAGCATCTACAGAAGTTAAAAGCAGCCTCTTGCTTTTCTAAGAGCTGCTTCAGAGGGAGGTATTGAAAGCCTGCAGTTGCAGGAGAACCCTATTCCTAATCCGCATTAGCAGAGACCAACAGCTTTTAGCACTCTCCTATTTCTCCCTGTTCCCAGGGTCAAAAGGGTTTGTATCAGGTCTGAGGTTACAGAGCAGATCTATTTCACCTGCTGAGCTGCAGCCCTGGAGTCAGTGGCACAGGCACGGGCAAACCCAACCCCAACACACCTGCCTGAGCTAAAGACTGGCAACTTAAAAGACCTGTATGCAATACACACTTTTTTCTTTCCCTTTGCTAAGTCCTTAGCAGTATTTGGTAATGTTGACTGTGACAGTACCTGTGGAGCAGAGATGTTTGCACAGCCTTGTTTTGGTTTTGTAGTGACAATAAATAATCGGAGAAGCTTTAAGGACAACCGCAAGGGAGACGGCCCAGCCTCTCCTGGCATCTGTCACCCGGTCAGGAGGTGCTCCAGTGAGGGAATCCTCAGTACAGCTGACTCTTCACCTGGTGCAGGACCCCGATGACAATGTCCCGTAGAGTCTGGGGCAGAGAGGAGACACAGTTCAGGGGAGGAAAAGTCCTTCCCAGGCTCAATGCTACAGCTAGCACACCTGGTGCCAAAGACCACAGCACGTGTATGGGGAAATGATCACCCATCTGTGCTCTCAGGCTGCAGGGCTCCAGGCAGTCACAGCACAAGGACCTGGCCCTGCCCATGCAACTCACTTCTCTCAAAGGCTTCTTAATTCCCTCCAAACTTCTAGGTGCCTTAGGGAACAAGGTGCTGGGGAACAAGGACCCTCTTTCTAAGCTCTGTTTTTCATTGTCTGGCTTTCACTACCAGATCAGTTCAGCAAGCAGCTGGGGATGAGAGGGACCTGAGCTCCCATGCCCCAGTCCAGTGTCAGCCACACTCTGCCTTTCTGAAGCCCCAGGAGAAAGGAAAGTTGCACACCAGCCTGCACTCCAGCTGGGTGCAGCTGTGCATAACACCCTCTGCCCCTGCATCAATCCACCCGTGTCTGCTGTACTCACGTGGGGCTTACAGTGCTCCTCAATCCAGCTGAAGACACATGCTGAGAGCTCCTGAAAACTCGTGACTGAGATGGAGGCATTAAAGGACTCGAAAAGGGAATCCATAATGCCTTGGAAAACATTAAATTTCACCTGGTCAGAGACCTGGTCCTTCCCCTCACTTGGGTTGTCCTGGTGAGCTTTTACAATCTGCTCATAGTTCCTGAAACAAAGCAAGAGCTGGGTTCAGTGCTACTGTGAAGCCTCATACTTCCCAGCTTCTGGGCAACAGCAGGGGCAGAGGCTGCTGCCAGTAACTGGACACTGAAAACAGCTTCAGAAATGGAGAGGACCAAGAGTTTGCAAAAGATCCTGCAAGTAAATAAATGCTGGGGAGCTGCAGCCTCTCCTGACACTGAAAGCAGATTCATTTTGAAACCTGAAACCATGTCCATACTTAACTCTACCAACTGATCTGAGTCAGACCCCTACTGACCAGCCCCTGGAGAAGAAACGACAACAGCAGAGTGGTACAGCTTTGGTACGACCCCAGGAGCCAGACTGCCCACAAAGCACTGAGCCCATCGGAGGAGTTTTGCAAGAACATGGGGAAAAACAGCAGGAAGAAGAGGGCAGCAACCAAATAGCTTCTTGCTTACACTTTCATTATCTTCAAGGCCATCACATCTTTCCTGAGAGTAGAAACTTCCTCTTCTTGCTTCTTCTTTTCCTTGTGCAGGAACTGAATATAATCAATGGCTGAACACAAAAATACAGAGTAAGAAGCTGTGAGCACACGGAGGCTCCTCTGATCTCCTTGAGGATGGCTCCCCGAGGCACTGTCACAAAAAATCCCCATGTTGATGTGCTTGGGGGCTTGAGAGCATGCGCTCCCATCTCCCCGCACCCAGACTCACTTTTCTGGAGAATGATGGCCTTGCTCAGCTTCTGGGAGCCGATGGAGAAGTCCTGCTGCTGGCAGGTGGGCACGATGGCCTGCAGGTCATCATAGCCTTTCTACAGGGGGCAGAGTCACAGCTCAGGTACACGGAGCGCCACACGGGGCAGCAGTTACACGGAAATCTGTTACAGGGACCCACATCCCAGCTCCCACCACAGCCAAAAGCGGCTCCTGGCTCACACGTGGGGAACGGATCCAGCACAAAACAAAGGGAAAAGGCGCAAAAAGAGCAGAGCGCGGGGTGCCCCGGGAGCAGCGCGGTGCCTCTGAGGTACCTTGATGGCATCGCGCCTCTTCTGCTCCGCCTGCGTGTGCGCCCGGCGGCGCTGATCTTTGTAGGACTCCTTGTAGTGCTCCTGGGGGTAATCGCTGTCCTCATCGTCTGCGGAGAGAGAACCGCGAGTGAGGGCGGCTCGGGCCGGGCCCCCCCGAGGACACCGCGCGTCCCTGGGAGAGCCCCGCGGCCGCCCCGTTCACAGCTCCAAGCGCTGCCGCCCCGCCCGGCGCCCCCCGGTCCGTACCGGTGTTGGGCACGGAGGAGGCGCTGGTGGAGCCGATGCTGTTAGCGCGGGACACGACGCTGCCCTTCCGCGCGCCGTCCATGAAGAGCGCTGCGGAGAGACACAGCGCAGCGCTCAGAGGAGCGGCTCCGGGATCCGCCCTCCCGCGCCCCGCTGCACCTACCCGGCTCCGGGCCATTGTCCCCGTACGCGGCCTCCACCTGCGGGCGGAGGGCGGCGGTAAGCGGCGGGGCAACACTCCGGGCCTCTGCCCCCCGCCGGCCGCCCGCCCACCGCC
>JACDJE010000233.1:995592-1072890 GCA_016647715.1 Pavo muticus | reverse complement strand
CCCACCTCAACCCTTCATCCTCGGCCCGGTGCCGCCGCCCGCCCCGCCTTCACCTTCCCCCACGCTTCCTCCGCCGCGGCACCGGGCGGCTCGGCCATCTTCCCCCGCCCCGGTCACGTGAGCGCCGCGGGGGCCGCCGGGAAGCGTGGTCCTCCCGACCGCCGGGAGGCGCCCCGCGGGCACACCGCACCGCCTGACTGCGGGCAGCGCTGCGGCGTGACGGGACCGCGCCGGGACAGCCCCGAGCGCAGCAACGGGGACACAAACAGCCACGGACACCGAGAAGGAGGAACCGCCCTTTAACCGTCTCCCAGCTGCGGGTTCACAGTGTGCGGAACCGGGCGCGCCCCTCCGCGGGTCGGGCTCAGCCCTCGGAGCCGCGGTGCTTCCGGTTCGTTCCGGCGCAGCGAGAAGCGCTCCCCGTCCCGTGGGTTCCGCCGCTCCGTGCCCGACTCACGTCCGGTGCTGGGACGCGGCCGCGGCTCTTCCCCCGTCCCGGCGGCGCTCAGTTGGCGGGCGGTCCCGCGGGCGCGCGGCTCAGGCGCTGCTGCAGGAGCTCCCACGCTTTCTCCACCTGCCAACGAAACGCCGTCAACAGCGCCGCACGCGGAGCTCAGCGCCGTCCGTCCCTCCTGTGCTGCATTTCCAACCGGCGGCAGCCCCGCTGCCGAGCTCCCGTGCCCCTCCTCCGCTCCCCGTGCCGGCCGCATCCCCCTCACCCCGTGCGGTCAGAAGCAGCCCGCGGCTCACCTGCCTGCGGGTGACCTCCGATTCCCAGAGCGTGCACAGCACCACCTGCGCCTGCTGCACCCTCTGGCTGTCACTCATTTGACTCCGCAGCCGGCTGCGGGCAGCCTCCTCGCTCAGCCCGTCCCTCCTCACGATGCGCTTCACGGCCTGCGGGGACCACGAATGGACACCGGGGCTCATGGGGACGGCCGTGCGCCAGAGGCAGCCAACGGGCGTCACCCACCTCCTCCTCAGGGATAATGGCCGCCCACACCTCGTGCACCATCTCCTGCCAGTCGGCCTCCAGCAGCACAGCGGCATCCAGCACGACCACAGCCTTTCCTATGGAACGAGGCCGTTCCTCATCACTTGGCAACTACAGGGCAGCACGGGCGCTCCCTGGGGGCCGATGCAGCCACTCGCGGTCACACCGTCCTGCACGCCGGCAGCAAACAGACCCCACTGCTGTGCCACAAAACCTCACGTGGGAGGGGCAGCGGCAGGCAGTGGCTCCGCGCCCAATGTGTGCAGGTGCCCACTGCTACACAGACGATGCCCGTAGCAAAATGTCCATTGAGCTCCCAGCAAAGAAGATGATTCTGCACACACCATGCTCACTAAGGGGCACTGAACCAAAAAGGGATGTAGAGTAGCTTAGGAGAAAGGAGGCAATGTCCACTCCACTTCAGAACAGAAAGTTTGAGTTACATCTGTCCCATCTGCGTGCCCAGCTGAGCACAGGGATCTTCTTAGAAATGCACTCAGGGGAGTGAAAATCCCCAGCAAAGAGCAGCTCTGAGCGTGGAAAATACTCCCAGTGCTGCCCAAAGCAGCAGTTGCCCCAGAGCAGCACAGCACTGTGCACCCGGTGCCCACTGTGCTCCTCAGAGCCACCCCATCACCTTGAGCTCCCGCCTCTCTGATCCGCTCCCTGACCATCTGCGCGATCTCAGGCCACACGATGTCTGTGAGGCTCTTCAGCCGCTCCTGGAAAGGAACCACAGCTGCGTCAGGGGTTCTCCCAGAGGTCCTGGGGGTCCACAAGGGACACACTTGAATGGACGGAGGGGGCCACGGCTGGGGGAGCAACAGCAGCTGCTGCCTGGACTGTGCATTCTGCATGGCTGCTGATTTGCTGTATGCCACTGCAGCGGGAACGTGGCACCAGCTCAAAGGGCTGAAAATCAAAGCCCCAGCACAGAGTTCTCTGCTCAGGAGGTTAAATATTGACATTCCTTGTGCTGCTTGTACCTGGTTTCCAAACACTTTTGCCCCGAGGACCTTCCTGTTAATCGTCCCATCTTTGTTCAAGATCTCTGTAAGACAGAGGGAGACGGTTTGGGAGCAGAAAGAATCAAACTCACCCCTCCACAGCACCTCCCGGCACAGTGCCTGTGCCACCACTCACCCAGTCCTACCTGCCCCAAATTCAGCCACCACGCGCCCGTGGGCCGGGCTGCCAGGCAAGTATGCAGCGTGGCCCAGTGCGTCGGCGTCGATGAGGAATGCTCCCATCTGCCCCAGGTATTGGGCGATGGAGGTCTTTCCACTCCCGCTGCCCCCAGTCAGACCGATGATGTAGGGGCGGGGGGGGAGCATGGGGCTGTCCTGGGGAAGGAAGGGTCAGACAGGCGCTGGTCCTGCAGCTCCCAGCCCACAGCAGGCTCCCCCTACCCGTGGGGGCCGCAGCAGCGTGCCGAGCAGCCGCTGTCGCAGGCTGGAGGAGCTGATCTTCTCCTCCTCATTGAGGCTGTGGTGGGGGTCCTCCATCAGCTCGATCTCGAAGAGCTCCAGCGTGGCGAGGCCCTGCCGGGAGGGGACACCACTGAGCCCCCCAGACTTAACTATGGGGCCCAGAGGTCTCAGCCCCTCCAGTTACATTCTCAGTCCTCTTCTTGTTCACGGCCTCCCCACCCCTGCGCGTCTCCTCGCTGACAACGATGCAGCGCAGCTCCGGGTCCGTGATTGCGGGGCCGTAGGGGTCGTGCAGAGGCACGATGTCATACAGCACTGAGGGCTGCACGTCCACCAGGAACTCACGCAGTTTGGCCGCCCGCAGTTCGTAGGGCTCGATCAGCTCCCGCAGAACCTTGTCTGCAACAGCGTGCAGCAATGGAAGAGTGAGAGCAGCAGAGCAAATGGTTCTACGGTAGGAACCCTCCAGTAGTGCCCCACCACCACCACCACCCTGCCCACAGGGCCCTGGGCTGTGGGGAGGGACAGCAGCTGCAGGGCCTGGGCTGTGCCCATGATCAGTGCCCACCACCGGTGCTGACCCACATCCCCTCCCACCAGCAGTCCCCGAGCACTCTGAGCTACCCGGACGCTTTCCCAGATTGCAGCCCGGGGGAGGCCCTCAGCTCCCACTGCGTCCCATCCCGTTACCCGCGAGCACAGTGCTGTGCCCATCCACACCACCACCACAGGCATTACCCACTCCCCACCTCGCCCGTCCCGGCCCCACCTCCCCCGGCACTCACGGCGCAGCAGTTCCCCGTCGGCCACCCCGACCAGCAGCCGCCGCCGTGCCAGCAGGCAGCAGGCGCTGAGCAGCAGCCGGTGGGCGCCGTGCAGCCGATCGAAGGTGCCGCCGACCGCCACGTCGGGGTACGCGGGCAGCTCCGTGCCGGAGCCGTCAGGTAGCGCCTCGGGGCCGTCGGAGCCGCTCAGTAGCAGCGCGGGCAGCCCGGGCGGTCAGCCGTAGGCGGCGGCGGCCAACTCCCGCAGCGCCACCCGCACCGGCCCCGCGTCACCCGCTCCGCCGTCGGCCAGCAGCACGCGGGGCGGCCGCGCCAGGCGGTGTCCGTGGCCCAGCAACACCCGCACGTCCAACCCCCGGTGCGCCGCCGCCGCCGCGTAGAGCGCGGCCAATGCGCGGAGCAGAGCGGCGGCGGGCGGAGGGTCGGCGGGGCGCGGCGTGGGGCCGTCCAGGCGCAGCCCCGGCTGCAGGTGCACGTAGAGCGGCCCCGTCACCACCCCCGCCGCCTCCGCCAGCGCTGCCGCCGCCCGCCGTGGTAACGCACCCAGCGGCGCCGTCAGCACCAACAGCCCTGACGGGAACGGCGCCATCGCCCCGCCGGAAGATCGCACCGACCCCGAACGCGTCACGGCCCCTCCCACCGCCCCGCCCCCATCGCGCTGCGCCGGGCTTTGTAGCCGGGAGCTACGGCCGCCGCAGAGGTGGGGGGGATGGCGGGGCCCCCTGCCCGGTAGCGCTCGTTCGACAGCTCCGATGCCACCCCCCAGCCCCGGTGCCGTCCCCCCGTGCCCGATCCCCGTCATTCAGCAAGAGGCCGGAAAGGAGCCGCGGCCACGAGGCTTTATTGCCGGGGCCGTCCCGGGGCGGCGCTCACGGCCGCTCCTCGGCGGCTTCATTGGGGCCGAAGACGAAGTCGTGCATGGCCCGCACGTAGTCGGCGCCGTCGGGGCCGCCCGGTCTCAGCCGCGCCAGCGGGGCCGGGAGCCGCGCGGTGATGCAGCGTAGCGGCGGTCGCGGGGCGGCGATGGCTTCCAGGAACACCTGCACGGCGGCACCGCTCAGCTCTCAGCGCCCGCTACGCCCCACAGCCCCGCCCGGCGCCCTCCCCGCGGACCTGCAAGACCTCGTCTACCTCCTGCGCGGTGTCGAGGAACAGCTGCGTGCAGTGCTGCAGGTAGCGGCGGTAGAGCTGCTGCGTCTCAGCGTCCAGCGCCCGCAGCTCGTGGCCCTCCGGGTCAGCGCGCCGCGCGTTGTCCATGAAGGCGGTGTGCACCGGGCCGCACTCCACCAGCGTCATGCTACGGGAAAGCAGCCCCCCTGGACTCACACCCCATTGCAGGTCCCACACCTCACCCCACTGCACTCACTGGATGTTGAAGGGCTGCAGAACGATGGCCAGGCTCTCACACAGGCCCTCCAGCGCGAACTTGCTGGCGCAGTACACAGCATTGAAGGGCACCCCTGGGGCAGAGCAGTGGCTGAGAGCTGTGCCTCTCCCTCCGCAGCCCCGCGGGTGGCCCCATGCCCACCTTGCAGCCCCCCGACACTGCTGGACACAAGGATGCGCCCAGCGCGGCGGCGCTTCATGGCGGGCAGGAAAGCCTGAATGGTGCGTGCGGTGCCGAAGACGTTCACCTCGAACACTGCTCTCATGGCCTGCTCCGAGCACATCTCCAGGGGGGCCATCAAACCCACCCCCGCGTTGCACACTGTGGGGTACGGCGCTGGTCAGCGGGTGTTGCGTACCCCCAGCACTGTTTGGATACGGGGATGAGGGAACCCATCCCCAATCCTTCTCTCTGTGCCCCAGCACATTCATCCCCAGGGCTGCAGGGCCACCCAGGCCCATCCCCATATTGGCACCCGCTCCTGGCTGTGCCCCAGAGAAGACGCCAACTGCCGGGGGACGGCCGTACCCAACACGTCCTGGTGCTGCCCCTGCATGCAGTGCACGGCTGCAGCCAGCGAGCGCGGCTCGGTGACGTCCAGCTGCAGCAGCTCCAGTGTGTCAGGGCAGCGGCCCCCCAGGCGCTCCAGCAGCTGCTCGCCCTTGGCCAGGTCACGCATAGTGGCGAACACTGTGGAGAGGGTGTGGCTGTGCTGCGCCCCACAGCGCTGGGACCCCCTCAAACACCATCACCCCTTTACCTTTGAACCTGTGGGCAGCGTCGGCCGCCAACCGCACCGCCAGCCCCAGCCCGATGCCCGAGGAGCAGCCAGTGATCAGCACCGTGGTCTTCTCCATGGGCACCGCAGTTCTCTCCATGGCTGACAGTGCTGGACTCGGGAACGTGTGGTTTTTAAAGGCTGGGCTCCCTCCCACCCACCCGCCGTGTTGTGTCTGCCCACTTATCTCAAGGCCCTCCACCTGCATCTGAGGCGATAAGGACCCCGCGCTGCTGCCACAATCCCCCCAGCCCTGCACCAGCCTGGGACGGCCCCGAGCTGCCCCGCATCCTGTGGTACTTTTTCCCTGTGAACCACCCACATTCCCTGTGTGTGGGTCATGAGCTGCTCCCTTCAGCTCGTTAGAAACAAACTGCATGCTGGAGAGCAGCAGAGACAGACACAGAGGAGCCCAGTGGCACCAAGTGCCCAGGGCTTTAATAGCCCCTCATGCTGACCGCCAGCGCTGGGAAGAAAAGGCAGAGAAAACCCCACCATGGGGAGCCTGGCAGAGTCTCTTTCAATACAAAGGCACTGTGTGTGGCTGGGGCTGCCCTTAGAGCACCACAGTCCTCCCAGGGCTGCCCCGGGGACCCATATTTCGCTGCTCCAGCCTTTGCCAGCCCCTGCCTGGCCACCACCCAGCTTCCAGTGGGACAGCAGAGCCCTACTCCTGTGCCTCCACGCTCTGTGGGCAGCCCAGCTCAGGGCAGGCCGGGTGCTGGAAGGACCAAGCAGGTCTGTGGGCTGCAGCAGCCCCTGCGGCAATTCCCATCCTCTGGGATGCTGTCCGCTCCTGCTGGTGCTCAGTGCCTTCATTCTGGCGTCATGGGGATGCAGCACTCAGGCGTGTAGCTGTGGGGGCTCTGCCCTCCTTCCGGGGGGGCTCTGAGCAGCACAACCCCGCATCACGGGGGCCCATCCCGGCCATGCTGTGTGGCACTGGGGTAGTACTTGAGGAAGATCTTCCTGGCAATCTCCAGCGTGTCACCAACGGGCGTCGCAGGGTAGCGCTTCTCATTGTAGACAAAGCCCCGCTCTACTTGGAAGACAGCCTGGTTGAACTGCTCTTGGTGGAAGGGGCTGCCTGTGTTCAGGCTCTCCACCAGCAGAGAGACAAAGAGGCTCCAGCGCACCCCATAATAATCCAGCACCAGCCCCGCCAGCTGCTTGTTGGCGTAGTCCAGGATGTTCCCGCTGGGCCCCCACAGCGTCACCTGGTTGCGGGCGTTGTGCTCGTACTGCTCAGCTTCGCGCTCGCTGGTGGCGGCAGCACGGGCGGACTGCAGCATTCGGCCCAGCAGGAAGAGGCGCTGGGAGCCCAGCAGTGCATCCAGCTCTGGCAGCAGATCGTACAGCAGAACCCCGCCGGCTGCCAGCAGCTCTGGCAGCGCACGGCGCTGGAAGGAGTCGCGGATGCGCTGGTAGTAATCGCCCACCAGCTGCTGCACTGCCTGCCGCGTCACGTCGGCCAGGTCGTAGCGGAAGGCCGGGCTGGAGCCCAGTGCGATGCCAGCGCTCAGCAGCAGCCTCCAGGCCTCGTAGACGTCACTGGCGTTGTACCACAGCTCCGTGTCCATGTGCAGGGATGGGCGGCGCACCAGTGGGCTGCGGTTGTGGTTGATGCAGGTGCCGGTGCAGTTGTAGACGCTGCGTAGCAGCAGCTGCCATGCAGCACTGGCGGCAGCGTTGGGGGCCCCGTAGCGGCGCTGGGCATAGCGGGACACCCACACAGGGAGGTTAAGGGGCTCGTAGCGCCAGCCCAGCTCGTTCATCAGCTCGTACACCATGTCATTCTGCTCGATGCCTTCGGGCACCAGCCCCATGCCCACCATGGTGGAGTTGGGGAAGCGCCGTGCCACAAAAGGGCCACGATTGACGGCCTCCACAGCGCCAAAGAGGCCATGGTTGCCGCCAAAGTTGTGCAGCATGCACCAGATGAAGGGCTGCCCGTAGAAGGACTCAGTCCACTCATAGACAGGTTTGGACTCAGCGAAGAGGTCGAGGATGATCATGCGGCCCAGGGGCACGGCACGCAGCACCGCCTGCACCTGCGGCGGCTGCCAGAAGGCTGGCTGATGCTGGAAGAGCCACCCCTGCATCAGCCACTGCGCCTCAGGATCCGCTGCGGGTGGAGAGCAAAGTGAACACAGCAGCCAGGGTCCCACTACCAGCTGCAGTGGGGATGCGGGGCCTGAAGTGTGCACAGCACAGCCCCACAGCGACCCACCTCCTGTCATGGCCCTGAAGACGGCACTGCTGATGCCCGCCAGGTATGAGGGGTCAGAGGACAGCGGGCTCATCTCATTGAAGGTGTCGGCGCTGTAGATGTGGTCAGTGCCAAACTCCTTGATTAGCTCCTTCAGGAAGAGTGTCCCGATCACCTGGAACATGGGCTCCTCGGGGGACAGCAGGTAGGCACAGGACAGCGTGCAGTCAAAGTGGCTCCAGTTCCCAAGGCGCGTGGCGTTGATGCGTGGGAAGACCCTGAGCGGGGACAGGGATGGGGATTGGCAGCGGGGCAAGGCCTGGGGGCCTCACAGGGGGAATGCAGGTGGGGCCCTGAAGGGCGCAGGGCTGCGACTCAGAGCAGCCACCCATAGTCACGCTTACCGCAGAACCCCTGGCGGCACGTGGCCTGCGAAGGCCGGCAGCACTGTGGTCATCCCCAGCGAACGCATCCGCTCCACGATCCTGTACTGAGGGGGAGAGAGCAGGGAGAGGAGCCCCACACCCTGAAGAGGGCCAGGAAACCCCAGGGCAGGGGTCCCCCACCCGTACCTGCAGGTACAGCTGCTGGAGGTGCCATGCACGTGGAAGTGGCCCGGCCCAGCTGTGCAGGTTCCCCATACGGTTCCACGCCAGGAACGCCGGCCCCGTGAAGTGGGCGTCGATCTCACTCTGGTTCAGCCCCAGTGTGCGGTAAACCTGCACAGCCCCGGGTCAGCCCCGCAACGCCCGCTGCGCCCCGCCCGCCCCGCACGGCACCCACCCGCTGCCACAGCGCCTCCTGCCCCGTGAAGGCGGGCGCCACGTTGATGCCGCTCAGCGCCATCCAGTCGATCTCGCGCTCCCAGCGCTCCCAATCCCACCAGGCGTACGAGTAGCTCTGGGCGCAGACGTTCTGGTAGTAGCGATACCTGAGGAGGGGTGGGACGCTGAGGGCTGCGAGCACTGCTTTGTGCAGTGCTGACGGGGGGTGCGCGGTGCCCACCGGGACCGTGACACGAACGTGGGGACGGGGCCGGGAGGAACCCCAGAGCCCAAGAACCGGGGGGGCCTCGGAGTGCCGGTGGGGCCGCCCGGACCCCCACAGTTCATCACAGTTTCGGGGTCCCCCGCCGGTACCTGTTGGGGGTGGCGGCGCGGATCTCGGTCTGTAACCGCGGCAGAGGGTCAGGCAGACGGAGCTGCGCCGCGGACCACGAGAGATGGCAGCCGCAGAAGTCCCGCAGGTACCGGTAGAGGCCGGCGGCGGCCGCCACGCCGCTGGAGCCCGTCACGGCCACAGCCACGGTGCTGCCGGGCGGGGAGCGCAACCGGTACACGTCAGGCCCGCCCGCCGCCAACGCCGCGTCCACCGACAGCACCACGGAGGCGGCCCTGGAGCCCAGCAGGCGCCGCGCCAGTGCCCGCACCGCTGCCTCCTGCCGCGCGTCCCCTGCCGGTCCCCGCAGCTCAGGGGGCAGCGGAGCCCGCGCCGCCGCCAACACCGCCGCCATCGCCGCCACCCGCAGCGGTACCGCCATGGCCGCGCCGCTCGCTTCAGGCCGTGCAGAGCTCCGCCAATCCGCGCCGCCGACGGAGGGGGCGGAGCCACCGAGAGCCAATCAGCGACGGGAGGCGGGAGGGACCAATTGGGGTGGGGCAGAGCGGAGGCGGGGGCCGTGGGAGTGGGCGTGACCACGACCGTGGGCGGGGTATGGTGACCTCCCCCTCCCGGCCGGAAGGGGGCTCTATGAGACCGCGCCTCGCGGCGCTCACGGCGCTGTGGCGGTAGCGCGGGGAACTGCAGGAAATGGGGGGAGAGGAAAAAGCAGCGCCTGGGAACGGGCGGGACCCCGCACAGCCCCCGCACCCACGGTAACAGTCCGGAGGAACGGCCGCAGGACCCCCAGCTCCTGTCAGAGCCCTGGGAGCAAAAAGAAACCACAGCCTGCAGTGCAGTGCCTTTAATGCACGGCGACTTCGATTAACGCGTACAGTGATTCCCAGCCACGCGGCGGGGGGGCTCTCGTTCTGCAGCCCCCACCGCCCATCACCCCATTACTGTCCCCTTGCATCGCAACGACGCTCCACACACACACACACGATGGTGCTGCAGGAGATGCGTGCGCCTCTTCCACGGCTTCCAGCTCAATTCCAGGCTGGGGGGATTTGTGTTACTGTTCTACTTGGTTCACACACAATACTGCAACAGCTAAAACTGACAGCGACACAACACACGGCACAACACAGCACTGCACCTCAGCGGGCTGAGAAGGGCAGGAGCTGATCCACAACTGGCACAGGAGAAAAAGCGCCACCTGCAGTGGGGAGGGAGCGGAGCTGCTTTGCCATGGAGACCCTCAGCACCCCATGGGGTCGGCACGGAGCGCGGGCAGCACAGGGAGCACTGCGGCTCCTGCCAGCTGGAAACAACGCAGGCGTGAAAGCGCCGGAGGGGGAGCAGCGCTCCGTGCAGCTCCGCTGCCCCTCCTGCAGGCAGACACGGAATAACCGCACACAAAACTTCCTCCAAAATCTCTTTTCTTGAGCAGGAAGCTTTATGCAGGTTGGAGGTACCGTGACCTCCTCTCCATGTGCTCCTCTGCCCACCCAGCTGCAGCTGCATTATTCTCATGGTACCCTGACAGACCTGGCAGGAAATTCACAGCACAGCAGCACAGTTACACCACAGCGACCCACCGTGCTAGCCGCAGCAGCGGTAACTGAAGGAAGAAGTTTCTTTGATCAGGCATCACTCATTAACCCAGGAACATCACAACTCGTGGCTCTCAGACCTCACGGTAACACTCAGACTGCTGCAATAAGTTACATTCACTATGGGGACACAGATGGGACACAAAGCACGGGGTGCAGCACAGGGGATGCTAATCGTCAAACTTCCCCTCCCGGATGGGGTCAAAGGAGAATGGGAGGAACTTGAAGCCTGTGCCAGTGTAGAACTTGTTCTGGAACTCAATCCTGCAAGAGAAAGAAGGCAATGCTCGTTAGGAAGGCAGGGTAATTGCTCGTTAGGAAGGCGGGTCTCTCATAGGAATTAGAGATTAGCAAGTAGCTGTTTATTGACTATAAAAAGTAAAGCTTTAAAGAGAAAGAGTAATATTATAATTGGCACAAAAGCCACTCTGATGTTTCTGGAGCACAGCAGAACTGCTGCGGTTCTCTGATCCCACCCACGGGCAACACAAAGAGCAACAAAAACAGGAAGGATTCCCTGACCACCCTCACCGAGCAGCACGCGGCGCTCGCTGCAAGGTCGCGTTACAAAAGTCTCTGTTTCAGCTGCAACAACACCCAGCCTCATGATGCTGCGCTGCCTTCCACCGCCAGTGACTGCTGTTTGGTTACTGAATGCATTTGGTTTAAGCCCACACAGCTCCTGAGCTCACAACGTGCACTTTGTCTGATGGGGAACGCAGCTGAGCCTGGTTTGCCCACCGCCCCCAATAACTCGGTTTAAAAAAAGAATTATTCTGGAGATCCGTGCAATGGTTGGGAACAGCCAAATAGGGGAAGAAAAAAGGATCCCGTGGGGCTCAGTAAAAACAGGCTGTGTTTCACGAGCCTCATGAGGAAAACTTTCCATTGCGTGGTCCACAAAAACACCACATCTGTAGGAATCGGGAGACAGCAAAGGGCACAGCAGCTCAAAACACAACTCAGAACAAGGAGAAAAAGACTCATTTTAGTTATTTCTTCCCAATTTGAGAATCAAGGCAAAATCTGGTATTTCAGGGCAGAAAGTGGTTTCTCTGCAGAGCTCAGGAATGAAACCTTCTAAACAACGTTTTCCTCACTACGTTCTGCTGCCTGTGGGTGCAGATGAGATCAGAGCTCCCTGCACAGGAATCCTTGGGATGAGCAGGACTTTCCGTGTGGGAGGAAGGGCTCCCCGCCAGCGTTCAGGAACCTCAATAATCTCCATAAGCGCCCTGTGAGTCAGGAACGATTCCGTAAGCAAAGGGAAACAAGAGGCAGCTGGGTGGGTCTCTGACTCACACAGAACCCGCTGTAAGTTCAGTTTTAACCCCAATGATGAACTGTTCCAGCTGACCCTGACATCCGAAAGCGCCTTTTGGACAGACTGAGTTACAGCCGGCCTCGGCTGGCTGCCTGAAACTCAAGGAGCGGCTGTTGGGAGGCTGGAGAGCTACTGGAAAGTTCAAATGCCACAGCTTGAAGTGTGTGTGCTTTTCCTGCAATTGTGCAGAGGAACACCCAGAACCCGAGGTCCCTTTTTGGAGTCAGAAACCACTGCTCCCAGGAGCACTCGCTGTCTGTGCGCCACCTCTGCTGCTGAACTGCGGCTCAACATTGATCAAGTTCTGCAAAAGAACTCACTGGACAGCACTGCCAATAACAGACAATGCTGTCTGGCTGTTTGCATTAAAAAGCCAACACCTCTGAGGACTGAGCTCATCCTTTCAGTGTATGAATTAGTGGCAAACAGCTCAGGCAACACATGGTAAGGAAAAAAGCACACTTAGGTTTGTCTCAAGTCCACAAGAAGCACACACCTCCCAGGGAGGTCCAAATCAGGCCTAAAACTGAGCCTAAAATGCTGCTTTACGCTGGAAGATGGCTGCACTGAAACTATTTCTGCATCAACCCGTTTGTTGATCAAGCCTGCTTTGCATCCAGTCGCAATCTTCTCCTTTTGGACAAAGTCTGTGTTTGCTCAGTTAGAATATCTGACCAGATTTAAAAAAAAAAAAGATACATTAACAGCAATGTCAAACTAGATAGCCAAAAAAAAGGCAAACAGCATTATATTTCAGTAGTGATGTTGCAATGAAAGGAATAGCTCAGACAGCTACCAAGCTCCAGCAGAACTGATATGGAATTGCAGTCTTGGCAGCACTTTGAGTGCTTTCTCCACCCCAAAATGCCCCAGAAGAACCCTGCCTGCAGAAGGAATGCATGCTTTCTGCAAAAGCACACAGCAAGCCTTCCTCATCTGGCACTAATAGGTAGAACTCTTGGGAGAATCTGTTCTTCTCACTAACGAGACGTGCTGAATGATTCCCCCTTTCCAGGAAGGCCAAACCACCCACACCTTCAGAATTCCGGATAGGTGACTCTTGTCCCAGAGTCACAAAATCCCATCTGCTCCTCCCAGGACAGTTTTATTTTGTTCTCCCCCCACCTTCCTTCTAAGAAAGGCACACATACCATTGGAAGTTTACCAATTTCAAGTTTGGAAACAAAAAGGAATGTTAACAGCATGTTGTTTTGAACAACTGCAGGTGCACCCTTCATTCCACTGATAATGGAAATCCAAACAAACGCAGAACAATCCCAGCACATCACATTCAGCCTGAAGTACTGCCTTCAGATTGCTTTTCAGAGACTAAGAACCTGCTCAAGTTATCTTAGAGAATGTACGGTTTTACAAGTTTGAAACATGTTCAGGGAAAATATGACTGAAGAGCTTCAGTTCTGCAGCTCCCAACAAGGCCCTGCTGTGCTCTGCATAGCACCTGTAGTTTAGCTGTTTCTTTCCTCTTTGCTTGCCATCCATGCATCTATCTTCCCTTCACACATTCCCAGATCATTTTAATCACATCTTACAATGTGAAAAGCTCTCTTTGCTGAGCTGTAACCTCTCACTCACACTCGATTCAGGTGCTTTGTGAGCAGTATCCTTAAGTGCAGTCTGTGATTATTAACACAAAGTTGGTATCTCCAGGAAAAAAAAAAAACCAAGAAGAAACCACACTTTCCTAACTGAGGCCACTCCTTTGAGTAAAAAGGGTAACAGTCTGCCAAGGAAGGGCATTCAGAAATGTTTCCCAACTGTTATGCAAAAATGTGCCACCAAGCACCATACTCCAGACAAACAAGATTTTAAAAACCTATTAATTTGCACACTGAGGACCAGGGACACCACATTCAGTCAGTGCTGCTCACTCTGCTCTTCTTGGACTGCTAGCAGCAATACTGGGCAGGGTGTGCAGAACTCCTTTCACACTGATGCAACTGTGTAGTACAGTGACGGCAGTATGAGGAAACACCAGCCAGCAAGAAGGCCTCGAGTGGCTGGTATGAAGATTCCTAGGCTGGAAGCCAGGAAAAACAGAAGCACCACCCAGCAGCCATTTTCAGCAGCAGCCCCCACATGGGCTCCCTCGGCACAAGATGGCTACAGCCAGCCCTGCTTTCCTGGTCCTTCTCCACTCACGTCGCTACAGGGACGCACCTGAACATCTCAGTGCTCACCCAAGTAGGCTGTCAGCAGGGAGGGCAAAGGGACAAAGTTATCATTCCCGAGAAACTAGGGGAAAGTGCAGAAAAGGGTGTTTCTGCTTGCTTTAGAAAGGCAAGATTTCCTTTTCCCACTTAGGAGACTGCTGTTCAGAACAGTTTTTCTTCCATTTAAGCAAAACAGAAAGCTCCTTCTGAACTTCACACGGCTTCACTTTGCTCTCTCTGCCTACCAGAGCAACAGGACCAGGCAGAAGACCAAAGGACAGAACAAAAAACGATCCTCCTGACAGCCAGAAGCGCGTTCATTCACCTCGCGTTCCCATCCTACTGCTCACAAAGCTCTGGTCTAATTTATTTTTAATTAGAGTTCAGCTGCTCTCCACAATTTCTAAGCAAAGTTTATGCCTGTGATCAGGAGAGAGGAAGTATTACCAGAAAGAAGAGTGAAATCTCTGACCGTATTAAAGACTTTCTGCTGCCAGAGCACATCTTCTGTGGGACGTTTAGGAAGGAGTTGTGGTCCTCCAGCACTTCTGAACATGACCAGTCTCGCTGCAGCATTATCCACCACCCCAACTTCATAGCCTCACTTTCACTGTGTAACAACCAGCACAATCTTTTGGAAGATGTGCATTTCTCCAGACAGCCCATGTGACATCAATCTCCTTTCCATGTCGAGCATTTCTGAGCATTGCTGTAACTCACCAGTGCAAGCGAAGGGCGTGGAGGAAAGCAGACAGGCCCTCCATGACCAGGAGAATTGCTACCGTCAGGGTAGCAAAAGCAGCAAAAATGAAGAAAAGGCCAAAGCCTCCAGCCAGACTCCTCACGCTGAGCCCAGTGTGGATCACCATGGTCCAGAGCACCTCCGAGAGCTCTGCCAGGAGAGGAGAGAGGAGAGGACTCATTTCAGAGCATCCAACAAGAAGAGAGCGCTGCAGTTTTCTTATACAGCAGAAACTGAAGTTGAGAAAAAAACCTTCTGCCATAACGAAGTGGGAAACTTAGGAGAGACAAGAGTTTTTGCAGGCAAGCATGTCAGGACAATGCTGCCCACTGCTGCATGCAGTGCAGACCCACTGGTCAGCAGCCCTTTGCTTCACTCAGCACTTCCAATCCCATCCATCCTTCCAGACCCAGGCAGCTGTTAGCAGGGTGCTGTGCACGTTGACTGTGGTGTTTACACTTGATTACTGCCAGCTAGTGCACAGCTCTGCCCTTCTCCAGCAGTGCCTGACACCGCGGAGCTCAGCTCTGGGGAAGCTACCTGCACTGCTGCCCTTTGCCTACCACCAGTCCAGGCCCATTGGTGACACTGAGCTGAATTTCCACTCCAGGAGTACTCACGTGCATGGGCTAAGCTGAGAGCCCAGAGCCTCAAGTAGGACGCAGTGTTGGAGATGCACCCCAGGCAGTACTCAATGGTGTGGATGGCCTGGTACACCACGGTGTCAGCAAAGTCAAACTGCAAAGTGAACACAGAAAATGAGGAGAGCTGCGAGATGTGCAGGCAGGAAGGGCTGGCTGGGGAGAACGAGCAACTACCTGGTGCTATCACCAAGGACATGTGTTTGAGCTGCACTGATGCCGTCTTCTCCTGGTTTAGCAGGTCAGTTTCATGAATTAAAACCAAATTCTCTTGTCTTACTAGGTTTTGTGGAATGACAGTTCACTGCTGCAGCTTTAATGATTGTTTTCATGTCCTATTGTACAAAATCAAGGTATTTTGAATTCTGCCATTGACTTTGCCAGGAAAAGACTGCACAGCAACAAGATGGTGTTCGTGTGAATTCACTGGTAAACTGCATGTACTTCTACAAGAAAAGAGACAGTATTCCAAGTCAATACTGTGTGCACCTTTGTGAAAAGACTGTTTTGCAAAACAGGGACTTGACCTCTTTGAAAGCAAAAATAATGCACAAAGCAGTGTTGAGAAAGTCCTGTCTGTACAATTCATCAATCCCTGTGCCTTGGTAAGTTTGTGAAATAATAATTAAAAAATCATAAGAAAGTCTGCCAAGAAGGACAGTTTCTTATTGTTCACCTTGTGAAAGCACTCCCTACGTTCTGGATTTCATCTGTGCTTCAGAAACTGCTCATATTTAAGTCAAGTCAACGTGGTATTTCAAAGCCATGGAGCGACCCGCGTTCCAGGCATGCACAGCAGGCTGTGTTCTCGTTTTGCCCTCAGTATACACAGGGCAGTAAATATTTTAAGCAGCAAAGTTAAACGAGCTGTCAGAAGTGAAATTCTTCCTCTGCAGAGTGAGCTGCAGTGTTCTTTAGTAAAAACTGTCCCAGCAAACAGTGCCACCTCCCAGCACACACTGCACACCAGTGTGCAATTAATGGAATGCGGTAAATATTTCAACAATGACAATTCACAGCCACATGCAACTGCTGGAGAGAGTCCATCGCTCTGCTGGGGGCTGGAAGGCTCAGCAGGGTCACTCTGTTGGAGCATTTGCAGTTTTACACCTTTCTCAGAGGATTACAGAATTAACACCAATTCCACATGGAACCACACACCACAGGTCCACCTTCCACATAACAGAACCACTTTCAGCATCCTTTAAGACAACATCATTCTTGCAAAACTACTCTACTTTCATGGCCTTTATATTTTCGTGACAAATTTGGTTACCTGATTGCCTGACACCTGCAATAAGCTCTGCACAAGAGTTCCTCAAACCCACTTAATGCTTATAATTGTTACAAGTATTTATGAATGAGCAGTTTCTCAGAACAGAGCCTCTCTTCTTACAGAGGAATGCAGGTTAGTTGAGCTGCTGAACTACGTGAAAACTGGACTGGATTTGCTGTATTTTCTCAGTGGCAGCGACCAGTATTGTCCGTAAAATGGAAGTCAGTTTTGGGGGGGTGGGGGGGTGGGAAAGCATATCAGCTTTAAATGTTTAACTGCAATGCAGAATTACTAAAGACACAACATAAGGCAAATGAGGCTTCTTTGTAAGTTTAAAAGCATAAACTTTTCAGTTTCAGAGTTCTGGCTTAACAGCTTTCTGGGTAAACTAAGACATCTGCAGACGGGGGATAAGACAAACAAGCTAAATAAATGAAGTAATCAAAGGTCTGTTAGTGGGTGTGACACTGTATGAAGGATTAAAGATGGCCTGTAGCATGTCAATAGCTGGATCTTTTGGAAAAGATGCCATGACACAACGCTCAGTTCTGTGTGGTTTACACCAATGGGAAACGTTCCAGATAGACATGAATGCAGCAAAGCTGGCTGTATTCTTACCACCTCATCCTCTGTAGGCTTGAAAACATAAGTTCACATTTAGTGCGGTGTCTCAATCAACATTAATCATGAGCACATTCAATCATTCCCTCCTAAACATAACACAGTAAAGCAGTAACAAATCACATGCACTACATGGAGGCAAAAAACTCCCAAATTAAAAGGGATCGTCTCCTTTTTCTTCTCCACCAGCAGTAAGGCAAAGCAGCCAATGTAACCCCAGCAGTCAGAGCAAACACAAAGAGTAGGATCTCACTACTACAGAAAAACGGCCTCGGATTTTGGCTAACATTGGAGAAGCAAACAGCACAAATGCACTGCACTTCAGCCAGGGCATAAGCTGTGTGTGGGAGCACTCTGCAACCCTCACTGCACAGCCTGCGAGACGGTGGGTCCTTCTAATGAAGACAAACAGAGCTGAATTTCCCTTTGCCTGCAAATTATACTTTTTCCCTGCCTTGAAGTCCTGGAAACGACCAGAAGACTGCAGTGCTTTACTGCTATGAACACACTTCACTGAGAATGTTGCTATTTAAACAACTTGGAAATACAGCCAAACTAGCATGTTCTGTTCCCAAGTGCACTGACTTGAGACAGAGGACGCTCAGGTGCTTACCTCCTCCCCCTCCTCAGAATGGGTAGATAGCTGGTCGTGTTGGATGATCTCAGCATCCTCCTCCGTTGGCCCGTTGCCCACCCGGATCCCACCGAAGTTGTGTGTGCCCTAATGCACGAAGAAAAAAAGAATGACAAGTGTTGTTTGTGGTTTGCTATGACAGCAGGTGCTTCTTACGGCTCCGTGCGCAGCAGTCTCTCATAGAAAAGACAAAATATTAAAGCCCAGGTTTAATCAGCTGTACAATTCTTTGTCTCAGATTGGATGGAAAAGATGCTGAATCCTGTAAGGCTGGGAAAAAAAGTCTGAATGAACACTTGATACATTTCTATAAAGTCACTGCAAACCTAAGTAAAATAAACACCAAATCTCTCATGAGGACGTTTGCTGTAACTGATGTGAACCAATGTTTTGCACAACAGCAGCTGTGAAGCAAGCACTTAGAATCCAAGTGAAACACCACTGCTGTAGATGAGACAAGTCACACAGTGGCTCACACAAACGCACACGCACGCCATGTCAGGCACACCAACACGTGGGAAATCAGACTTTCCCTCACGTGGAAATTCTGTGCTGTGCAAGCAGTTCCTTTTATAGACGATTGTTTTGACATTCAGTGTCTGACAGCCAAACATCCGCTGCACTCCGAGTAGAAAAGAATGAGCCACAAACCCATCTGAAACCCCTCCGATAGTCACCCAACAACTGCAGCCACTGCACAGTTAAGGTGAGGTTTATGGCAGGCACATGCAGCCTCACAACCAAGAAAGGATGCAGAGAACTGCTCACCACGACTGTGCTCTCAAGCTCAGCTTTTATGCATTGTAAATGTGTACCAGACTACGAAGGCCTGACTGGCATATCACTATTTCTGGATTTCTGCTCAGCAAGTGGCACTGCACAGCAGGACTCCTCCTTCCTTCCAGGTGTTCTAAAGACAAAATGCTTGTGACTGATCTGAAGAACAATACGTGAAGACCTCCGGGTCTGACCTGCCTACAGAAGCAAACTGGAATGCCACAAATGGGAACAAAACCCCTGCGTTCAGCTTCAGGATTGTACTGCGGTCATCTATGACATGGAATGTACACAGACTAAGTAGCACCATCAACACTTTACAGGTTTAGGGATGACAAAATGAACCGCTTGAGATTCTGAGAGCCGTCTGCTCTCACACTGCACAGCTCTGGCATCCAGCAGCACTCTGTTCTTTCAGCTGATCTGTTCTTACAAGCTTACTTCTGCTTTATGCTGAAAATAGGATCAAGTTCTGGAGCTGCTGCAGTCTTCGCTCTCCCAGAAAGCTTTCAGACCAAAGGGCTGCCTGTAGCTTATTTGTGCACCACCACGTTACAGCAGCTTTACATCAAAGTGCCTACACAGGCACAAATGCCCCAAACCAGTAATTACTGCTATCACGTTGTAGGGAGGCCATCGCTAACATGCTTGGGAACATATAATGTAAACAAAAATGCTTCAATGAAAAAAATCCTACTCTAGCTTAAACAAATATGCAAGAAAAGAAAAAAGGGGAACTTAACTTGGGGGGGGATGTGGCAACAAGGTATTCTTGTGCTGCTCTGCAAGTTGTGATTTCAGCAACACTCCTGCAAAGAAGTGTGCCTGCATTCTGTGCGTATGTAACTATTATCCAGCAGCCTGGTAGCTCTTCCAGAATGCATCAACTTTGCTGAACTTTGCTCTTTCCAAGAGAAAGTGTCTCTCACCCTAAAGGTGCAGCAGTCATTCACTTATGAAAGTCAGGTACATTTCGTGCTCTCTCATTAACTCGATATGAATCCATCAGGTGATTTTTAAATCCACTCACTGTTGCAGCCGCTGCTGCCTGCTCGCTCGGGACTGGGCTGACCTGGGCCTCCACGGGCTGCCCTTCCTGATAGTGAATGGAAGAAAAGAAAGGGAGGAGGAAGAAAACAAAAAGAGAAAGGGAGACGAATGGAGGGGACATGGGAGGATGAAAGATGGTCAGAGAAGGGAGAGGGAGTGTCTTTAACTGAACTGATCTTTGACTCACTTAACATCCCAAAAGCTACCTGCCATACATGCAGGGAGAATTTTCAAGCATCCCCAGTGCACATGTGCCAAGTTCCTGCACTTTATAGGAAAGATTCTTTACAGTACAGTTGGAAACCTGGAGATTACCCCAGGACAGAATCTCTCACATAAAGAAAAAAAGAAATAGACTTATGTTATCTTCTTTTTTAAACCATCCAAACTGCTTTAACAAAGATGGCCATTAAGTCTGTAAGCCAGTGAAGCTAACTTCATTGCTTTTACATCATCACCCTAGCAAAGGCCCAGAAGTGCATCCAGCAACAAGTAAGACTGCGTTCCTGAACCAGCTGGCAATGCTCAAGGTGGTTTTATTGTTTTTACCATTACCAGCAGGTCGGGTTTTTACAGCTGGTTTGATGCTGGATCCAGTTCGAGAAGCAGGCAGGCAATACTTCATCTCCAGTAACATCCACCTGCCTCTGTGCCCAGGAATACGCAGAGAGCCTTTACAGGTCTGTAACACTGTGTGAACCCACATACCAAGGACAAGGTGGAAAGCATAGCTTTTCAATTATAACTAGTTCTCATACTGAAAATATACAAGGTAGTCACCCACCAAGTGCTTTCTCCTTAGATACTGGTGGCGAAGGACCAGAGGTTTAGCTACCAGCATCCACGGCACGCACAGCAATGCCACCACCACAAGGAAACACTGGAGTCCTTTCTGTAAAAGAAACAAGCCTCAGATGATCAGTCCATGCTCACACAAACCCTTTCAGGCAGTCTCAGGCAACACTGAATGACTGAATTCCCAGAGTATGTGGATGCTTCACACACATTCTTTCTTCCAAGATGTGCTGTACTTGGTACCTGATTGCAACTGCCACAACTGCCTGCACACAGCAGGTAACGCTGACACTGGTCAGATGAGGGAAGAAGCCCAAAGATCCTGCAAACAGCATCAGCACATACTGCTAAGCTCAGAGGCTCTACACTGCAGGTGCAGGGCAGTATTCCTATTGACTTCTCACTGTTGATTTGGATCCAAGTATTCTGGAGCCACAGCTGACTGTTCAGACTGATATAAATTCTCCACATAGAAATTCTGTCTTTCTTCCACATTACAGTGTCAGGCTTTGGGAACAATGCCGCATTTCTTCTCTCACAAAGTGCTTAACGCTTGATTTTACAATTATTGTAAGGTCAATCAAAGACAAATATCACAAAGCACCCCTGATCTTACAGTTCAAGCAACAGCACGCACCTGCCCTTTATAAAGCATCTTGTTACTGGTGTCACCATAGGAAAACAAAAACATGTTGATAAAATGTATTAAAAGGCTTGGGGCTTCCTTTGAGGTGTGAGCATCGTAGGCTGTCCATTTGTAGAAGATGAGAATAACGAGGTACCCAAACAGCGACGACATGAAAATCATCTCTGGAATAAATCCAAGGTATATGTTCAGTGGCTTCTTAAAATATCTACAGGAAAATAAAAAGAGGAAAGTTTAAAATTACATTGAGTTTGCATTAGTCTTAATGCAGGGCAAAAACTTTAAAAGAGAAGGAAAAAGCTGTTTTGTAACAAAACTGCAGAGGCTGTGCGTTTCTGCAAGGGCTAGGACTTAAACACAGGTAATTACTTGACACTTATAGTTACGCACACACAGACAGAAATAACTACTATGCCCTTCAATCAGAAGGTTAAAGTCTGAGGTTTCTGCATCTTAAACTGATACCCAAACTACACCCAGAGAAATTCTCTCTCCTCTCCCATCAGAAAAACAGAACAAAGCTCTTACATGTGGTTAAGAAGACTCAACATGACACCAAAAAGCATGTGGATAATGCCAAGAATCACAGACATTTTCATCTTAAAGGAATTGAGGAAGGCCAGTTTATTGTTGGCAATATTCCAGATCTGTGAAAACAACAACACTGAGTCAGCCAAACACTGAGAAAAGGAAAACAGAAAAGAATGAAAATGTTCCGTTTAAGCTAAGCAGAGTGTTTGTCACACAGATATCTGCTCAGGAAAACTCAGCAGACTACCTTTCTGATAAGAACCCTCACTGATCCCACCACCAGAGCCGGAATCAAACCTCGCTTATTTTCACGTTGCCAAAAGTAGCCGGAAGGGAGCACAGAGGGCTGTTATCTTGACAGAAAACTTGTTTATACATTTCAACGAGAAATTACACACGAGTTCTGACTTTCTGCCACCTCATCTTTGATGTGGAACACACGCAAATTTTTCTATCAAATCCTAAAAGCACAGGAGCAGTGTTATTGAAATAGGCAGCTACAAAATGGCTGTTACTCAGAAGTTACATTTCCAAGACTGACTGGAAAGAGAGAACTGGCTTTCTCAAAATGCAGGTTGGAAAGGGTGAGGAAGAAATCTTTCATGGTCCCAAGAAAAAGTCTTTCTATCCTGCACCTACTGCCTCTTTGGAACTAGATTCATTTTCATCATTCACAACTATTTCAAACACCTTTTGCTAGGATGTGGAAAACTTTCACAGTGAACTGGACAGACGCTTTTGTGTTTACACACAGATGTTCTTAAAGGACAGCAGAGGAAGGAAGAGTTCGTACCGGGTCAATGCCAAAGGGATAGGGTCCACCAAACACTCCTGCTTCAGCAGGGTCCAGCTGAAGCAGAGGAGTAGTCTTAAGCAGTTCATCTCTGTTTGGGTGTAAGTAGATTATATAAATGTTAGCATAAGCAATGTTGACCTCCTTTTAAAACTAACAGCATTCTTCCTTGTGAGAGCAAGGGATATCCCAAAATGAGAGAACTTTAAGGTTCCCATGCAGCCCTAAAGATCTGCCAGTAACAAACCTGTCTCTTGACCTGTTATTCTGTCACAAGGAAAAGACTGAGAGACAGGAATCTTGCTATGTCAATGATAAGAAAGGTGCTAAAGTGCATCTTTATGACTTTCCTGAAAACAAGCAGGTTTAAAACTTGAGAGGTATCACATTTGCACCCCTCTTCCTATTCCACTTGAAACTGAGTTCAGAAGTTTTTGTCTTCTCGAGCTGGTAAGACAATGGTGAAAGATAAATCACCTACTTGTCACTATCACACTTCATTCAATTAAGAACTAATTACTCACGACCAATTGGCTTTTGAGAACATCGGCCGGACGCTCCACGATGAGCCAAACATATTCAGAGACTTGGAGAAGCAGTCGTTGTAGATAAGGCCTGTGTAAGTGGAGAACAGCCCCATCAGCAGGATGATGTATCGACCACTAAAAACAGTGTTGAACATCTAATATGAAAGAGGAGAAAAGAAAGTCTGTGAGAACAAGGGAAATCTCTCATACAGACAAAACAGCAAGATCAGTCTGTGGCAGAACAAGCAATGCTGGCCCATGGACTGACAGCACAGCATCCATTCTGGGGGAGATTAAGGGTGCAAGAGGTAACTCTGCAAGAACAGAACCCGAATGCAGAGGATAAGCAGGCTGATCAGCTGAGGAGGATAAACTGCACTCCATGCAGTGATGCAAACCCCAGCTGGCAGTATCATTTTGGAACTAAGCATTGCTGACCCTGTTCCAGCTTTCTCCGCACTCTGTCCATGTACATTAACTGATCCATCTCCTACCAATCTAAGCCCTGAGCGAAGCAGACTTGTCTAGAAAAGCAAAAAACAAAAAATCACGGAGATACACACATCTGTGTGCACAAACACTAGGAGCTGTGCAGTGACTGCAAGCCTTTATCATCCGATGGTTTTGGGTGATTCATTTACAGCAGCTTAGCTGTCCAACTGCACTCAATAAACTATTTCCTTCAAACGTCTGAAAAAAATAATTTCCTACAAATGTCTGAAAGGAGAAACAAACTGTTACTGCGCAGTGATGCTCCCCAGTCCATGGCATACAGACCTAGCATTCTGCTTGTGTGTCTCAAGGAGTAACAAAGGGGAAGATACAAGTAAATCCATCGCAACTCTGTATTAAACACAAAGCTGAGCATGCCACCTCTCCTTACCTCGTTGTCACTTTTCTGAGACAGAATACGACTCTCCCTAAGCACCATCCAGACAGCAATCAGAGTCATCAGGATTCCATGGCCAAAATCTCCAAACATCACAGCAAACAGAAACGGGAAGGTAATGATCGTATATGGGGCTGTAAGAGAAAGACACTCCTAGTGCCCTGTACTTGACCAGGTCCAGATTTACTATAGTGCAGATTCCCAAGTTTGTTCCCCACTTCCAAAAGCTGCAAAGTACCACATTAGACATTTTCACACAGGACAGTCAGCATGGAGAAACAGCAGGACTAAAAGTTCCCTCGTTACTTCTTAAAGCGTGGACCTACCTGGATTGATTTCCCGATAGGTTCCGATGCCGTAAGCATCAACAATGTTCTGAAAGCCACAAGTGAACTTGTTAGTTTTGTTGTATGTTGGTGGGGTCTGAGTGGTTTGCATCCGATTTAAAATAGATGGGACAGTGGAACCACTGTGCTCCTGTTTTGGAAAAAGAATAAATACATATCAGGATCAGAAAACATCCTTGGGGCAATGAAGGCAGAGCAGACCATTTACTTCTTGCTGGCATGTGGAGAAGCACAGGCTTTCATTTTTGCAGACTGCTTGCCCGATGAAATATACTTGAGCCACTGAAGAAGGCTGCCAAATTTCCTCTGCTCTCCCTGTCACGTAACAGGAGAAATACTTCTGGTATGGATATATGTGCTTTTTCTAAAGATCAGATGAAAAGATTTAAGGCTCCCAACCCTTCATTATTTGTCTGAGCAGAGGGAGTGACCTTGCTGAAGTTCTGGATCATTCCTTTAAGTCCCACTGCATATAAAAACAGCAGGACTACAAAGCACAGCCAGGTTAACCAAACGCACCAAATGACTCCAGCACCGGAAGACGTTTTATCACAGAGCTTTCCTGAACCTGAAGGCTTACACAACGTACTTGTAACTAAGTGAGGCGCACAGCAGAATACCTGCAAGCCACGACTCCTGCATGTCAGATAAACTGTCCTCTGTGAGGGCTGACTGAAACAGCCCGAAGGGATGGTTTCCAGAAAAATCAATTAATTCCTGTTGCATTTGCTGACAGCTGCTAATCTGCTTGAACAGAAGCAGACAGGAGCAGCGCAGCAGTTACTCACAGTGCCTCTCCTGAGAGCAAACTGGATGGAATCGAGGTCAGCTACGGGACACCAGACTTCAGCAATCAAGCACTTCTGTGTCACATCAATGTTGCACAGGTTCAGGGTATGGTAGATGGCCTTCATCTTGCGCACTTTGATGAACCAGACCCGAATATTTTTAGCAGCTGCCTGCAGAACCCTCTGGCGGTGATCCTCTGTTTGGTTCAGCACCTTTCATGGAAAAGGGAGACAAAGATGAGGCAGAATCATCAGCCAAAACTCGTAGCATACAAAGAGCGCAGCGAAGTAGGGCTGACCAACAAGACAAGCTTCATTCACCAGACAAAGGATGAAATAAGCCCTTGCCCCCATCCCATGCACAAGACTCCTACATGTGTGCAATGCTTCAGTCTCTATATTCATTAGTTCTGCTAAAAGGGTTTAGGGCTCCTTTCCAGGTATAGTCTGACTACTTTCCTCCTCCGACCCCAAGGTCAGTGGATATTTCAAATGGCATTTCAAACAATGAGCTAAGTTGTTCAGAGACAACAGACAACATTTTTTCCTCCACCCAGGTTAAAAGAGCAGAGAAGAGTTCTGTAGGAGAGGTATAACAGCACCTTAAACACCCCCAGAAATATTACAATGCTTTTTCTTTTCCCTGAAAAGGATGAAGTGTTTTCTATTAGAGTGTTTTCCAACTGGTCCGAGACTCGAGGGAAAGTGAGGACACAGGGCACAGCTATCACATGCAGCTCTGAATGTTAACAGTCAAATTGCTTCTGCATTCTTATCTACTTTACTAAACAGCTGCACCACAAATCTTCCAGCCCGATACGGGTTCTGTATCAAACAAGCCATTCAAATGCAACCATTTTTCCTTCTAGTTCCTGAACTTTCTCCTGATTTTCATCTCGGATCCCTCCAGTTTTTCTGCATTATGACATACTGCCTTTTCTCCTTGAAGCAAATGGGAAATATTTCAGAGCTGGCACTTAGCAGTTCTGTGTGCTGACTGCTTTTTACGAGCATTCAGGCTGCTGCACAACAGTTTAATCATAAGGCAGAAACTCTTCAGGAAAGCAAAAAGTGAAAATACGAAGACAGGCAGAAAAAACTTGATAGGTTAAAATTAGCATTGTTATCTCAACATGGAGACAAGAGCAAAAATGTTTTCTAAGCTCTTGCAGATGAAACAGGCAATTATACAAGCATGCTTTCAGAGTTGGAAGCACAGTATCTTCTTACTTGCGCATGTTCCTCTCTGCTCCCTGGTACTCAGCTCTATATTGACACTGTATTCCCATGTATATAATTAACTGCTCAGACATGCACAGATCAAACCACCTCTCTAAAGCCTGAAAAAGAAAACGTCTGAGCAGAAAGTCTCCAAGCAGCCTTCCTGCCGTGCCCGGCTGCTGGTCTCAAGCCACCCTCAGCTGAAAATATGGTCACCTAATAAGGCCGAAACAATTCTCCTCTTTTAATAGGACCCAAAGACGAATTTAACTATTAATTAAACAAACAAGTATTGACTGCATTTATTTTACCATCTGGAGATCATCAATTCTGGTATTGACACCAGAAGCCATTTCCTTCCGCTCCTGTGGTGTTTCTGGACATGGGTAGAGGGAGGCACGGAACCTGAAAGACATGCAAGCAGCCTTAGTAACAAAGATGGGACAAACATTAACCCATCAGGGAAACGTGGCTGAGACTAAACACAGAAATAAAGCAAGGAGCATCTTAATATCAGCAAAGCCTGCCAAGCACTGTTTCAGACTTTAAATCAAATGGGTACAGAAGTTTGCTTAAGGCCAAAACAAAAGCTGAATACTGAAAAAAGAGAAAACAAAACAAGCCAAAAAACCACCTCTGTTCCCTGTGCTGACACAGTCTCAAAAGCACTGTTATGAAGTTGATAGCCATCCCAGTTCAGGGCGCTCCTATCGTGCCAATGCAGCTGCTGCTAGAAGCAGTCACTGTTGGTCTCCCGTGACAATACTGCCTGCTGGCAGCCCAGTCTCAGGTCTGCCTGAGAGTTCAGCACAAACTCCATTGTTTTTAGGCATTCTCTAAAACAAAGCAGTTGCCTGCTTTGAGCATTACAGGCTTAGGGAGCAGCCAATGTGACTGTAGAACATGATACAGCTACATCTGGTACATTTTATTTGCTGTCAAAGTATGTACTCCTACAGTCATCACAGAGCAGGGAACTGAAAGCTATGGATCTTAAGTCATTTCAACGTGTTTCAAATATTTGAGTGTTCTTCTATGAGTGTTACACATAGCAAGATGCCCAGCCCTAAGACTTTCAAGTAACTTGCATACCCTTCACATATCTTCTTGACTCTGTTCTTCAATTGGTCACCTTGGAAAAAGATGATAAATACAGACTTGTGCACATAATCCCCCTAGAACAGAAGAAAGGGTGTGTTGTAACAGCTCAGCTAGTTCCAAATATCAGCATTACAGAGAATTACAACAGTGTCTTACTTTCCCTTCATTGGAATCTGTACACATAGAGGTCATAACTGTACAGCGAGTCAAGAATGCACCTTAACACAGAAAGTCACAAGGATTAGAGTTAGGGTTTCTTGGCCTCAATATAGAATACTACTTCTGTATTGGTGTTTACTGAAGCAAAATGTTCTAGATTATCTATCCTACCCCACAGAATAAACATGAAAATCTGGGGAAAACTGCCAAAAGAACAGGGATGCAATGAAATAGATGCATCATCACTTACTGCAGGCAGCTGACTACAGAATCAAGCAAAAAGAGTGAACTAAGAAAAGATGGAGTTCAGCGGCCTTTTTTCTCCAGGGAGGCCAAGAGCACATTCCTTGCACAGCTGTTTTCATGCTGGTAGCCAGCTCCCCTTTCCTGCATTTGTTGACAAGTTATTGTTCTACTCTACTTAGGAAATCTTTCCATAATGTTTAGAAATTAATTACATTAGGTGTAACCTCAATTTAAGGAAGTGTTGCACATTAAGAACAAAGCCTCTCCTTGCTGACAGATAATTCAACAGGTCAACTACCAGCAGTTAGGAGAAGAGAACAAGGGAGCCTTGCATGAGAAACAGAGGCAATCACTGAGTTTAATACGCCTGTCTTTGTTCCAGTGCAGCCCTCATACGGCCCTTCTTTTTACACTTTAAGATCCAAAAATTCACGTATTGTCCACATATTTGAGCAGAGAGGATGCTATGTGAAACCAGCCCCAATTACAAGGTTTACTAACTGTATTTGCATTAAAGCCAACAATTCTCAGGTGTACATCTAAATTTCTGGTTAAGATATTAAGAAAAGTCCCAAGTTCAAAATCAATGAGCTACTGCTGCCATGCACTGCTGATGTCTGAAAGAGCCTCTCTTTCAAGGAAGTTTAGTGCACACACGAGTTGCACTTGCATGCTTGTGCCAGAGAGGTAACTACGCCCTGCTGCAGCCCAAACTCACCCCCTTTAACAGGGCTTATCATCCATCTCTTTTTTGTTTGTCATTAAAGCCTACAATGCTGTGAGTAGGCACTGCGAAGAGATGCAACGCAGACGTTTGCCTACGTGGAGCTCACGGAGGGCAAGAGGCATAAAACTGTAAGTGGGTCCTTTTCCACCTCTGAGCCCTGCGTGACCAACAGTGACCTCACCGTGACGGGATCCTCCAGCGGGCTCTCGATCTCGGCCTGCCGCAGGAAGACGTTCCCTCGGCACACGCGCCACAGCATGCGCTCAAACGTGGGGATCCGCTCGCGGTTGATCACTCCAGCCACAAACCTGGACAGGGGACACATGTGAGCCCTGCACCACAGCAGCACACAGCCCCGTACCCACAGCACCGACACCAGCTGGAGCTCAGCACTGCACTGGAAGCTACCAAAGTCTCGTTTTGAAAGTCATTCTTCACGCGTCATGGGAAGTTCTCTGCACAACTGCACTGCACCAAACACTGAGACTTAACAGAATGACATTGGCTATCAGAAAAGTTATTGATCAGAGGAAACACATGCATTTAGGCATACAGTTCCTAAGCCCACTACTGCTCATTTTATCAGGTTCCTGGCACGTCACACGTGAAGGATTGCAGTGGTCAAGGCTACCACTGACTGCTCTGGGCATGTGCTTCAGCAGACCTCACTGATTCAAATCCCTGTGTCCACACACAGAGTTACACATGTATGGAAACAGCCTGGAAGCAGCTTCTCCCCAGGGCATGGATCCGTGGGTCCCTTCACCCCCTTGTCATGGAAACTAGGCCTAACTGTGACAAAGATACAGAACCACAGTCTTTTCATAGTAGCATGTGCTCACAGTTACTGGTTTCAACAAAGCTGTGAGAGCTCAGTGTCTGAAAAAGCAAACAGAACAGATTTACAAGGAATAGACTAGTACAGTTCTTCATGTAAAGAGAAACTTCACGCAGCGTGAAGTTCATGTATGCAGGACAAGAGCACAGACAACAGTCAGTTTTAGGTCAGCCTTCATCTGGTTCAAGCACCAGTCTAAATCCTGCAACAACAGTGCTCAAATCACTGCAGACTGTGCAGATGACCAAAAGGCAGCTGTGTTAACACAAGACAGAAGGAAGCACAAATTGCCATTACCCAAGCCGCAGTGGGGCACCTCTTCCCATCTCACTTGGCTCCAGGAGCGAAGAGGATTCCTCCAACAGGTCTGGATCCGCCATCTGCTGATGATGCAATTCAGCCTGAATTCACAAATCAATTAACATCTAATGAAACTAGTTAGTGGCATGCAGGGAACGAGGAACCAGGAGACAGTTTGGGGAGACAAAAGAAAAAAGAGAGAACAAAACAGCAGAAAAAGGATACAGGTGATAGACAAGACAGCAAGAATCACACCAAGAGGAAAACAACGAGAGGAAAAAATGGAATGGCAAAGCAAAGCTCCCATACAAGAAAGGTCTGAAGGCTGCTGCAACAGAACAAACAGGCTGTGGGATATATAAGTCTGAAGAAAGGTAGGATTCCAAGAATCTTATGTTTCAAATACAAGTTATGTTCCCAAGAACCTTTTTTTTTTCTCTTTTTTTGGCACAAAACAGTGACACATCTGAGTCGTCATTTCTTACATCTCAAATGGAGAGAAGAAAAAAGTAGATGCTGATTCACTCTTGCCCTGTTTGAGCATTTTCTGCATATTAAGGCACTCAGAAGTGCCTGCGGAATTACCCTTACACATACAACAGCCTGGTACACAGACAGAAGGTTGTTGCTCATCTGAGTCTTCCACCGACAGTTTATCTAACCTTAGGGCAGCCTCTCACTTTGCAAGGTTGCAGCCCTATAACAGGTTGTGCATGATGTACATCCCCTATCCGTGCCTGCCTTCTGCCACGTCTCAAAGACAAGGCAACCCTTTTCATCTTGGAATCAGGTGATAAGCTTTTGATGGACTCCACGTTTCTTGGCACATCGCTGTGATGCAGCCAGAATCAGCAACAAGATCTACAAGTACCGGGTAACAGCCGTTCCTTAGGGCTGTCAAAAGTCCTCCCTCCAGGAAGAACACAGTACTTGCATCTTAAAAACATGCTTAGTGCTTAAATCCATTTATTCTTCAAGAGATTTACCCCATTCACTGTATTTATTATTCCAGACAAGTGAGATGCATTGCTTAAGGCAGTCTGAGGATGCTATTCAGCTCCTGACCAGCAGGCACTAAGTCAGGAAGTCGTTCATACAGCCCCACACTGCAAGGAATTTGCAGAGTAGAATTCCTGGGAACGTAGCTTGTAAGAATCAGCAACGTGAGCCAGGAAGGATGCTCAGCCACACCCTGCTGTGCACCACCTTCATGTTCCATCCAGAGCCCCACGCCACGCTTATTTCTCCCTCTGCAGCTTATATAGTGAAATGGAGGAATGCACAGAGAGCCAAATTCTACCTTCTGTCAACAGTTCTGCCCCACCACGGCTCTGGGGAGACCTGGCACCATACAGCTGAAGGTAGAATTTCAGAGCAGAACATGTAAAATGCACGCATGCAACACAGCCTTGCAAAAGCATACAAGCCTGTCAGTACAGCACATTGCCTTCGTTTGTGCAACAGCTGCAATGTTTTACTTGCCTCCCAAACAGAAGCACTCACTATGGGCAGGGAAAGCTTTTGTAAGGCTGGTGAAATGCAGCTCAATGGCTTGTCCACACACTTGCTTTAGCTTACAGATGTTACAAAAGTAGGGGAGCCCCTAATTTACTTTGGAAAGGTAAAACGAAGCTCTGGTTCATTCACCTTTAAGTCAACTTGTTGCAACATCAAACAAACTCCATGAATATATTTTTTTTCCCATAGAGAACACAACAAAAGTTTGGTACCCCAAAAGAAAACATATACAGCAAACACACCAGCAATCATCTGACATTAAGATTTCAGGGTGTTGAAGAACGATTTCAAGAGGCTTGTATTGTATTTATCAGGCAGCAAGATGCTCTGGTAATGCTGGTGAGGCAGTGCCAGTCTAGCTGAAGCACAGCTGCTGATCACCACATTTTAGCATATAGAACAAAAAACATTGGCAGGTGTGAAAACTTTGGATCCTCCTCATTTGGGAGAGCAGCTTGCACAAATGTTTAATGCTACCTCTGACCCTCCTAGGGCTGTGCCCTTTATGTGGGACACCTCACAAAACAAACAAGTCCTGCTTAGCACAATTACCAAACAAAACAGCTTGGGAAAAAAAAAAAAGATGGCTAGAATAGCTTCACTAAACAAGAACTCACATACAGAAGAATTATTTGTATAAAAAAGGAAAGACCAATGTGTTCTTTAAGTTTATCTCCCACGTGCTTTAATTTGATGACCATACTCCTCCTAGAAGGAAGATGATGTGGTAAGATCTGCTCTGTGCTGGAAGGAGAAGTGTGTCAGTGTGAAAAGAATTAACAAACAGAAAGTGGAGAGACTGCAAGGAAATCAAAGTGCTATCAGCAGCGGTGCAGAGAGATGGAACTCTAGGAAATGTCCTTTGAGCAAGAGCTGCCTCCAGCCAGCAGGGAGTGAAACATCACAGTTATTGTGAAGTTGTTCTTATGTGATGCTTTTTGTGACATCAGGTCACATTCAGTTCAAGTGCTCCCCCCGATCAGCACCTTCAGTCCCAAGATCTGAGAAAAGTTTAGTTTTCCACGCTCCTGATTCAGGTCCTGCTCTGTGCTGGCTCTGGGTTGCTGCCCACAGCACCATACAATTCAAGCCCCTTCCAGGTCACAATCGAAACAAAAATCAATTCTCACAAGAACTAAAAGGGGTCCATTTCACCACCACTGACCCAGAGCCCAGACTGAAATGACAGATGTGAAACAAACAGAAAAAAAGCAGATGATGAGAAGAGTTAGAGGGAAGAGAGACAGGGACTGCATGCCATTAACCATTACTTTTCCAGTCTTCTTTTACGCTCACACTTTAGGATGCTTATGGCAAAACTTTCAGAGAAATCTCTCCAGCCCATACTGTTCTTCATAAGCAAAGACAAGAAGACTAAGAAAAGGAGCATAATCATCAACATGGTGTGTTGAAACAAGAAATGGCTACGCTAACAAGAATGGTCATAACAAGAACTGAAAGTATTTCACAACCTCCCACCCCCACTGCAGAAACTCCAGACAGCAAATGCTAAATATAAAAGACTAAGCAGCAAGCCATTTCTTGTGCAACTTATTACTATGAATAGCACAATCTTGATTACAACTTGTTAAAGTCTTCAAGTGTTGAAGGCACTCTGCAAATGACAGCATGACAAAGTAAAGCATTCAGTGTCTGAGGATACGTAGGACTGCACAAGGCTCAGAAGTCCTCACACGCAGCTTTCTGGTTACAGTGTGAAGAGAAATAGTCAAAGTTTTGGCACCTTCAGTGAACTTCACACATGAACTGCTCAGTTTGCTTCTATCTATAGCAGTATGTGACATTTTATCAGTTATCAGACAGGATAAATATCTAAACCTTCACTGGCCAGTTCATTGAAGTCTGACACAAGGGCTCCTTATGCAAGGGATCTGACAGATTCGTAAGTAGAAAATTAATTTTAGTATGTTCATACTGTCCTTGAAGAAAGGCAGTAGGCAGCTCTCACCAGGTGAGTGCAATTAATGCAAGTGCACTGCACAAACTGCACCAGGTTTTACTCAATACTGAGTTAGAACAGGAGAGCTACGCAGCATCTTAATGCAGCTATATAACAGATTATCAAGTTCATGCTGTTTGTCCAGAGAGACTCTCAGCAGCTTCCAGGTGGTCATTCAACACTCGAAGACGAGTCTTTTAGTACTGAACAAATCCCATGAGCAACCAACAGATCACACAGGCAGTATCTACAGCAGCAGCAAGGAAGGCTTGTTTTGGCACAGGAATAATCTTAATGCCTGAACAGGCAGCATCCTGAGCCAAGAAAAAAACCCTTAGATAAACGGTCTGAAGTTCGCAGGAGCCCTCCTCCTCCTGATCACAGCCTTTGTGAACACCAGGAGCCACGTCCACTAAGAACTCCTCGATCAGATCGTTGATTCTCAGCAAAAACCACGTCTCTACTACTCTAAAAAACCACACAGGAGTTCTCTGAGAAAACTCTCTAGGTTTTGAGATAGTTATGCTTTAAGATGAAGGATCAAGTCTTCTCTTACTCAGGCTTTAGGCCACTATATCATGAATGACACCAGAGATGAACACCCCTGTCTGACCCAGCTCTCATTGCACAAAAGGTTAATGATTTTAAATGTTGTTTTTCTCTAGAACTTACCTCTAGAAGTTTTGGGGCCTCGACCAAAGGCTCAACATGTTAAAAATAAATCCACTAACTTCAATGGACTTTGTCTTATGACCTAATGAGCAATCTCCATATAACATTTCAAACACTGAAGTTTGATTGTGATGCCTCTGTGTAAGTGAGGCATGCCTGCTCATCTGTGCACATAACAAAGAAACTCTTGCTCACTGCAGCACCAACTTTTTGTTCTATCAACACGCTTTCAGAACTACAAGTGCTTCATTTTGCATGTTTTTAGTGAAACCATTGTTCAAGTTAAAAAAATTAAAGAGGTAGATTATGGGTGGCTATGTGCACTGCATGAGAAATGGAACATAATTCGAGAAGCTTTCTTAGATAAAGCAGGGGAGATGAATCTGCTGTCCAAAACAACTGAAAATATATTTGAGAATAAAAATGGTAGTTTGAGGGAGGAGAACCTGCTGCCAAGTGCTGACCCACACCCGGTATTCTGACCTCATCAAAAAACTGCTGGGTTTTACGCAGTATGAATTTTAACTCTGTCAGCTCCAAGAAGTTTCTCTTCAGAGCTTCTTGATTTGTGTTGATTTCTTTAAGCTCATTTTCAATTTTCTCAAAGTTTGCCTGCAGGATGGAGAAAGAAGAGGAAAAAAAAGTGCCTTAAAGCAATTGAACAAAGAAGTGCCATTAAATCTATTAAAACAACACAGACAGGCTGCTTTATGCTCCCATGCGATTTGCAAACAACTATGGAGGCTGCACACAGACTGTTTGTGACATTCCCTTCGGGCTGCCTGGAACATTTCAGACTCGGGCAGTCTCCATTCTAGGTGGGACTCGCAGTGTTCTTCAGATCATCACAAACCCTCAACAGCCCCAACACTGGCCCACTACAAATCGTGCTGCCCAAGAGTTCAGGAATTTCACTTATTCAAGTGAGTCAAAGTACTGGCTTCCACTTTTAGCCATATCTGCATAAATGTGAAAGCAAAACAATGTTGGTGAATTAAAATCAAACTGATGGTGAGGTAGCATTTCAAGTGACTGGGGACTACGGTTAATGAATCTCTACCATTAAATACAACATATCTATCCATGGAGTTGATGCCACATGTTTTCATCCAGGTCAAACACTACTTAAGTCTTAAGACACATTATTACCTCCAAATCAATCATGTCACGTGGAAATGGCACCTCTGGGTTTTCACCTGTGTCCATGATAGGAATATTTGCTTTTTTGATCTCTTTTTCAACAAATCCTGGAAAGACAGTACCATTAACATTAGCTGAAAAGATACCTTAATGTCAAGTTACCACTCCTTTAACCCGCACCTATAGGCTGATCTACGAGTCCTTTCACCTATAAGATGGTGTGATTGGGTTATTTTTCAACCAGGAAATGACTCCTTGGAGGCAGTCTGGCTGGCTGATATACAGAAGAAAGGCAGCCTTCAGTTCTCCAATCTGCACTTTGCCTTTTAACGCTGTTCTAGGCTTAAACTACAGTACTCGTTTCCCCATAAAAGCTGCAGCATTACAGCACACCGGGACGCAGTGAGGGACGTACTGAGCTTTCGGTCCATTTCTTCACACCTCCTGACTTCATTAACGAATTTACGCTGGAAGACATTCACGTCTGGGTTCAGCTACCAAGAGAAAAACGTTTCCTCAATGACACTCTTATGGCAGGGACCCCCAGAGATGGGACCGGGGGGTAGCGAGGGGGCACGCGGGGGAGCAGCGGGCTCTGCGAGGTCAGCAGCACGGAGGGGCCGCAGCCGCCGCTCCCTAGGCCCAGCCGGTTCTCCCCCGGCAGCTGTTACTCACGTCGCGGAATTGCACCTTCCCCAGCTCGCCCAGTTCGCTGACACAGCAGTACGCGGCCTCGGACTGCAGGAAAAGCTGGGCCAGGGTCATCTCCTCGCTGCGGAACAGCTCCCCCATGGCGGCGCCGTGCCCACCGCGGCCTCTGAGTGAAGAAGCGGCGGTAAAAGCACGGGAGGAGTCCGAGAGGGGCCGGCCGGGCCTCCCCGCCTCTCCGCCGCCCCCTCACGGCGCCCTTCGAGCTCGCACGGGGTGGGAGAGAAGCCTCAGCCCTGACGGACAGAGGCCCCACTGCACCGCACCGCACCGCACCGCACAAGCCCGGTACCGCCGCGTTACCTGCCGCAGTGCCCGCACCGCTCCAACCCGCACCGCCTCGGCCACCAGCTGACCGGCAGAGACGCCCGACCCTGACGTCACCACGCACGTCTCCTAGAGACGGCGCGACTCGCCGGGCCGCACCGGAAGTGACGACACAGGAGGAGCGGAAGTTGCCTGTTCTGCCGCACTGCGGCCCTTCTGACGTCGCTGTGTGCCCTGAGTCGGGTAGCGACGTTACGTCCGTCGTGGCCGAGGTGTGAGGGCGCAGCCTGCCCTCGTGTGCGGGACGCGGTCGCGTAGAGAGGCTGAGGCCCCGGGCACAGTGCCGGGGCTGGAGCTACTGCCTGCTGGGACCCGCTGCGGGGCGGCACCCGGCTGAGGGCAGGGCTCCCTTCAGGGCTGGGCCGCTCTCCGCTGCAGCCCTTGCCTGCTGCTCTGGGCCCTTCCAAGCCCCGTGCCCAGTTCAGTGCCCGCAGCACTGAGCTGCCGTCTCATCGAGCTGCCCTGCCGTACGTGCTGTCCCACTGGAGTCAGAATCGAGCAGAAAACAGCTCAATGCACATGCTGTGTTTTACCTTCCTTTGTTGAACTACACACATCTGACTCTGTTTTCTTTGAAGCTGAACGATGCTAGTTTCTGTTTGCACTGTCCCCTGCCTACAGGAAGATTCAAAGGTCAAACTCAGTCTACCATTCAATAACAGCACCAAGAAACTATTTGTACTGCAAGAGATAGAGACGAATCCCCTTGCCCTTATGTGTCCAAATCAGTGGGAAGGCTCCAAAGGGAAGGCTACAGTTTGCCACCTATTGGCTTTCCCTGGTATGTCTCTGCTGCAGAAAATGGCTGAAAGGAAAAGAGTCTTAACATAGAATCTTACTCATTGCATTTTAGCTTGGGGTGTGACTGCTGTGTGTGCAGCAAGCCCAGAATGTGACACTGAATGTGTTCTACTGAGTATCGAGACTAAAACCAAATCCCCGTTCTGTTGGTCTATGTTATGTTATGCTATGTTATGTTATGTTGCTCTATCTGGATTTACGTACTCAGTCTGATGTTGTTGCTTTTGTTCCCAAATGGGGAACTTAAGGCACAGAGATTGCAATAAAGTCGCAGAAGGAACTAGAAAGAGAGCACTGGTCTGCATCCTGGCCTGAACATACAATTTCACAGAAGATAGTTGTGGGAATCCACTCTGAGGAGATCTCCCCAGTGACAAACAACTGCAGCTTTGTTGCTGTCTGGCAGGAGGGAGGGTTTTTTACATGGAACTGACTCATCAGCACCAAACACTGGAAATAAATGCTCAGGAAAATGGTCCCTCCAGGAAAAAACAGGGTGTAGAAAAGCAAGCTATTTTTGATACATGACATAATGCCTATAGTGGAAGCTGCACAACACAACTTGCTGAAAACAAATCCAGATCAATGGTGTGCTGTGGGTAAGCAGCATTGAAAAGCAAGCTGTCACATGGCAGAGAACACGGGGGCACAGAAAGTGCTAACTACAGCAAGTAGTCCTCATTAAACAATGTTCCTATAGATCTGTTTGTGTGTAGTGGGTTTTCCAGCTTGTATGCTAGGAATTAGGGATTTCTTCCAGTACTGGCTTGAGGTATGAGCCGGATAAACCAAACTTTGTAGGGTCTTTATTTTATTTGCCTGCCAGGGGCAAATGTCAGGAGTGGGCTTGACCCCAAGCCGAGGCAGGATGTGCTGAGTATGGGTTGTTGTCATCAAGGTACAGGACAAGAGGGAAACTGCAGCCTTCCCAGTCTGCTCACAGCCCTCCAGCTGAGCCTGGAAGGGTTTCTGCTGCCCACACCAGCGGAGGCTTCACAGCAGCAATTTCCTCTGGCTGAGTCACCAACAGTACAAGTAGAGAGATCCCATCCAGGGACACTTCCAAGATACAAATTTTCCTTCCTCATGTTCCTCTCCTTGGTCTTACCAGGTTGTTGCAGACACCTTGGGAGCACATCATGAGTGTCTTTTAAGGCAATAAGCTGATGGTGGTATCACAAGCCATAAACTTCTGCCAACGCTGAAAGGCTCTCTGACTTGCCTTGTGCCAACAGCAAGGTTAAAAGTTAGCAAAATAGGGATGATTTTCTCCCCTCATTTTCAAAAGCTTTATGTACTCTATTAATTTCTGAAATAATCAGGTGGTTTCGTTGCTTGCTTGTTTTACCAGTGACACCCAATGTAGCACAGAGTATTTGAGTATTCCTTAGAAGTGCATTTCTGCATGGCATACATGGAAGCATGTCCTGCACTGAAGCCTAGTGGTGGGATCTGTTGGTGAGCAGAGGATTGCAGAGCTGAGATGGCTGCTTTTAGGTAGGAGCGGCCATCGGCGTCACTTCAGGGATGGATTATACTTACTCCTTTTATGTAAAATTCTGCACAGCACTGTGGCACACACTGTGCACATCGTGTATGTTCCTGCTGTGCATATTCAGACACATGGAACTACGTGTTTTTGTGAGCCAGATGTTATTTTTTGTAACTCCTCAGTCTGAATTACAGCCGTGTTTTAGAAGTATTGAAAACCAGCTCTCAAAGTACTGGTAAAGATGCCAACAGTTGGCAAAAGATCTGAATTTTCCAGCTGAACTTGAACGTGTGCAGTTGTTTAGAGCAGCCTTCCTTTGATGTATACAGCTGTAGTGTTTCTTTCCAGCTGCTTCCCGCGCCGTTTGCTCAATGTTTTTGTTTTTTCCTCTCATTGCACATAATGCCTTTAGACTTATGGTAAAGGAGAGGCTGTTGGAGTTTCAGAGCTTTGCATTCCTTGCTGAGCTGTGCCTGTGTTTGCATGCAAAGCCATCGCCAGCCCTCCAACTATTTTAATCATTTCAAAGAGGGTGGGTCATCAGGCATTTGGCAGCAGGCTCCTTTTATATAGCTGAGGTGGAGTCAGCCAATGACCTGCAAGCCTGGAAAATTTTGCAGGGCAGTTTCAGTGGACAGCTTTGCAGAGCTGTGCCATTTGAATTTCAGCAGACATCCACGCACTGCGCTCTCCATTTCTGGCGTGTCTCCCAGACAGAGTTTAGCTGAGGCTCGGGTTCAGCTTTCCCTGCTCTCTCCCTGCAGTGGCAGTTTCTCTGGGCTCTCCTAGCCAGGACTCCCCAGCAACCATGGAGGATACGACTTTGCAAATTATCGAACCACCGACTGCTTCTGAGGCCTCTGAGGAGCAAATGCCTGAAGAGCCCATCAAGTCAGACCAGATCAACGGTGTGATGGTGCTGACCCTTCTGGACAAGATCATCGGAGCCGTGGATCAGATCCAGCTGACCCAAACACAGCTGGAGGAGAGACAGCAAGAGATGGATAGCGCGGTGGTCAGCATCCAGGGAGAGTTAACCAAGCTGACCAAGGCTCACACCACCACCAGTAACACCGTGAACAAAATGCTGGAGAAGGTGCGCAAGGTGAGCGTCAACGTGAAGAGCGTCCGGCAGAACCTGGAGAAGCAGGCTGGGCAGATAAAGAAGCTGGAGGCCAACGAGGCAGAGCTCCTGAAACGCAGGAATTTCAAAGTCATGATCTACCAGGTAAGGAGCAGACTTGGTGCTTGTTGGGTGTTCTCATTCCTGCTGGTTCTGACACACTGCATGGTCCGTTCCTCTCCCGAGCTCCCCTGCCTGGCTGGTGCTCCACATGAACGTGGGGCTGGAGTAGCTCTCCCTTATGTTTTAATGTCTTCTGTGTGCTCTAAGGTAGAGCTGCCACTTTTTTAACAGGAGTTTTAACGAAGATAGCGGGAATGCCCCGAAGCAATTACTGTGAAGGACCTGAAGTATTACAATAACCCGATGTACTGCTAACTATAAAAGGGACAGGAGTGCTCTGCGTTCTGGGGGGGTTTGGTAAATCCACCTGCTAACTTCTTTTGTAGTCGGACCACAAAATTACCATCTACGCAGAGTGCAATAATGTTCCCTGTTTGTGACACGCATCTAACGGCAGGGCACGATGAGCAGCAGGGTTCACCTCACTGCTGGGACAGACACAGCAGGGGAAACACCAGACAGGTCTTCCAGCTCAGAGATCCTTGGGTCTGCCTCTGCCTTTGTGCCTGTGTGTATTTCCACACTCTTTTTACCGTGAGCTGCACATCCTGAGTCTTCTAATTGTCTGATTACAGTAACAGCTTTGGTTTGCCTGGTGTTCATAGCTTGTGTCGAGGGGTGGATTTTTCCTTTAATCTTAAAGAGGAGAAGAAAAAGGAATATGTTTGTCTCTCTTTTCCTGTCTGGAGTCAGTCCTCCTTATCAGAGCAAACTCTTGTATTGGGCCATGGAAAAAAGTGAGTGAAATAGTTAATGATTCAGTTAGGAGCCTCGATGTTGATAGCAGCGTCGAGGACAGATAGGGAAATGCTGATCACAGAGAGAAGAAAACCAGAACAAAATGGGCAAAAATTCTTACTACAGTGTCTGAAGGGAGAGCTGATGATAATGAGCTCAGGAATCTGGCAAGTACTGAGGCCTCTGCAACTCTGATTCAGAGCATAAGCATCTGTACTTTTATCGTGCATGAAAGACTGAAATACTTGAGCATACTCAGACCCTGCAGGCAATCTGACCAGTTTTATATCTCTATTTATTGCACACTCTTTATGTAAGGCAGACCTACCCATGGAAAAGTAAAAGGGAACCCTGGAGGTGCTGCAGAGGCAGCAAACGGTGCAAAATGAGACGAGCAAAGGAAATTGTTCTGCAAAGCATTCCATGTGGGTTATGGAAATAGGTGGGAAGCTGGCAAACTGCTGAGCCCATGGGAAGCATCCGGGATATTTGCAGCTTGCCGTGCTGTGGGCTGCTCCTTTCGGTTTATTGCTGCTCGTGGGTATGGAGTGAAGTTTTTCAGTGAATTTAAAAAAAACTGTTTTGCTTCTGAGGGGCATCAGGGGCAAAACGAACACCGACACAGCAAGGCTGGGACAACTTAACTGGAAAACAAAATCCATGATGGGTTTTTGATGTGTGAAATGAGCTGGTAAGATTAATGTGCATAAGTAGCAGCTGTAGCACTCCTGTGCTGCATTGCTGTGCAGAGATGGATCCATGCAGTGAGAATGCTGCTGGCAATCCTTGGAGCACAGGGAATGCCCTCAAAGCGTGGGGTGTTTCTGTGGTCCTCTGCAGCAGTGTAACCACCCCTCCTTGCATGCAGTGATGGAAACAGCAGAAAACGTTTCTAAATTGTATCAGTCTGCAGTCTGTTGGAGCTACAGGAGTTAATATTTCTCCTATAGAAAACGGGGAGTTGTTCAATAGTTGCATTACTCTGTAGATTGAACTGCATGAAAAGTTCATCGTGTAATTTTAACCATACAGAAACCTGGGCAGCAGGGGTTGGTGTAAGAAAGAATGGACTGCTGAGTGTCAGAGCCTCCTTTTCTGGTGGAAACATTCTGTAGAAGTCAAACATTTGGGAGGATTTTGGAAGTTCTGCTTCGGGGTTGGGAGTTTTTGTTTTGCCTCGTTTTTCCTGAGAGGAAAAGCATTTACTGAGTTTGTGTTCTGCTGTGATGGTAAGGATGGTGTTCTTCAGACAGCTCTGACAGGCTGACTCTGGGGATCGCACAGCAGATGCAGAGCATCAGGATGCAATTTGGTGTCTCAATGTATTCACTGGTGTGTTTTATCACAGCTGGTAATAATGGGCACATCAGTGACGAGGATTTGCTGCTGGGATTATGCAAAACAGATAATGCCAGTGCACTGAAATAATTAAACTCTGTGCAGACAGAAGTGATCATCGTGTGTGCACAGCAGAGGTGTTTACCCGATGGGGACGACGTCCTGCTGCTTCACTTCTGTCAAACAGTGCTGTTTGCTGTATGCACCCCGCTGATTCTCCCCTCATTCACTGATATCCTCCTGTGTCTCAGTCTTAATATCAACACACTTGTGCAATGCATTAACAGGCCATAAAGCCAAAGCTGAATGACTGCACTGTGGGGGTCCACATGTGGAAATTACGCTGTTTTTTCCGAGCTGTGTCTTACCATGAAAACAAACAGCCACATTGCAAAGTAACTCCCTCCAAGTCAGCGTTTCACTTCTTCGGACCCAGCACCTGTGGGGGTCTAAGCGAGGTTCTCTCGTGTTGATTTGATTCATTCCCTCACGTTGGATGGGATTCTGACTGCTCAGGGAAAGCTGCCTTTGGAAAGCTGTGATTAACTTTCCTGTGTAATTGCATTTCCAGTTGCTATGGATAAAAAAGCGAAGATTTATCAGTGTTTTCTTTTGGGTAACAAGAGAGAAGCTCATCTTAAGAACCACAAAATATTGAAACATGAAACTGCGATGGCTTTTTTAAGCAAGATGGCTGAACAGAAAAGCAGTTTTGCACAGATTTAATTTAGCATGATTCTGCTTTACGAAGAGTTAAAAGGTGTGAAGGACAAACCAGCAGTTACCGATTATAGATCTTGTGTTATTCTCTCAGCAAGGAATGCTGCGTCTCCAGCAGTTCTGGAAGGGACCATTCCAGGAGTGCAAATGGGCACCTTGAGAGAAGAGGTCGAACTGCACGCGAGTGTTATACTGTGTTATAGTGTTATACTGTGCTAGGGGAAAGGTTAGGAGGAAGAGAGAATGAAATACTATTCAGCTTGAGCTGCTGGATGGGCCTGAAGCACTTCTGTCTGCTTGGTTTCAGAATTAGTGGGGATGGCAGTCAGACATTCTTTTGAGCAGAAGCTCAGTACTGTTGTAAAAAGGACTTTCCTTCCTGAAAAGCTGGATGTCAGACGGCTGCATGCGCCACATTGGGAGCGCATACAGAGCTCCTCAGTGCTGCCTCTGCCTTCTGCCCTGGGCTCCCGTCTGACTGAGAAATCAGCACAGCACATCAAACTGAGTTGGAGCAGCTGCTAATACAGCAAAATGAGGCACCTTCATCCCAGAGCTCCTGTGTGCAGATAGAAGGAATGGGGCTGGTTACTACAGTTCATGGTTAGGTAATGGCAGCTCTCTCAGACAGTGTGCCCCATTCATCTGACCAGCAGCACGTGTCAGCATTATGTAAGCATGGGATATTTCCTCCAAACATTTTTTGACAATTAAATTTATTCCTTCAGATGCCAATGGCCTTTTTTTCCTACAGCCAGACACCGCAGTGCCTGCAGCACTCAGCAGACATGTTGGGTGTTTCTAAAACGTGCTGGTCCCTTCTTTGGAGACTTACGTGGGAGCCAAACTTTAGAGACAGTCTGCCTCATGATGGGCAGCTTCATTATTAGAGAAAGATGTTTGTGGTGGCTTTGCAGGGTCAGAAACTCCTGCAGGGCTTCACTGCGCTTTGGTGAACTCCACAGCTGCCCGGAGCTGTGCATGGAGTGGAGCTGCTCTGGGAAAGGGCCGGGGCAGAAAATGCACACGGTCTGTACAATGAGCAGGGTAGGTAGGGCTGCTAGCAGCGGTATAAATAGCACAGATTGGCTTTTGTGCCTCCAGTAGGCCTTATACGGATGGGAGCAGCAAGATCCTGGGGAGGAGGGACAAATTTCCAACCCACGCACTGCGGCGGCGGAGTCGGAAGCCAGAATGAAAGGCACTGAGCATCCCTGTGCCCTCCAGCAGCTCCGCGTGGGCGGTGCTGCAGGTGGACATCTTCACTTCTGTTCTGCTGCTCTTGGACAGGTGGGAAAATGCCATCCTATGGGAAGGAGGGAAACACGGTTTGAGTCATTTCCTTTGGGCTGCAGCCCTGAGTTCAGGCCGCGTTCTCCCTCCATTGTGAGGGGCACCATGTTGACATCTCAATGTGCAAAGATTCCTTTCTATTTTCTGCATATTACTGAATTACACCAATCTCAAAATAAGAATCCGTGGGAGGCTGTGCCTCCACCGTGCCTCCAAAGAATCCCTGAATGCTAACAGCCCATTTCCAGGATTCTGCTTAGTGCAGACTATCACTCTTTCTACCAAAAGGCAGTTCTGGAGCATGGCTTCCTCTGTTGCAGCTCGGAATCAACTGCTTTAATATTTCATTGCTCAGATATTATTTATAAGCAGCCAATGTTTGCTGAAATCCTCTCAGAGCAAAGGCCAATTTCCACTTTCCGATGTGCTGCGATGTGCCCGTGCCCAACGCAAAGCACGGTGCTGTAGGCAGCAGGCTTAGCCCTCGTTTGTCCTGTTTGGGAAAGCGTGGCTCTGCAAGATCCTATCCAGCGCTGCCCAGCTGCAAGGTAAGACAGGGACCAGACAAATATGCTCAGTGTCAGCAAGGGAGAATAAAATATTTAGAATAAAAAGTCTCAGGATGTTTAGTCAGAACCTTTCACTTGAGGATGCAAATGTCAGAATCAGCACTGACGTATCTGCATATCATCTGTAATGCAAACCCCACCTTTATTGGTTTGCCGTTCAGAAACATCTGTGGACTCGTTCATCAGCTGGGACAGGTTTATCCGGGAGGAGCACCTGTGCAAACAGGCTGACAATGGGATCAGCCCTTTTCCTTCTGTCAGCGGAAAAAAGAAAAAGAAAAAAGAAAAATAAAAGACTTTACTGTTTCTTTGGCTTCTCCTGCAGTGCTGCCTTCAGTCTGACTCACTGATGGCAAACGCATTTTCCAAACAGCCTCCTGCTCAGCCGGGACGTCCTGCACTGTTCCTCCCTGTCTCTTCACCATCAGGTTGGAACCAACTCCAGTGACTGCACCAAGCTGCTCGTTCTCAGCGGCTATTGAAGAATATTTGGCCTTTTAAGAGAGAGTTTCCAGGAGATAAAGTAACTAGATGTGCTTGCTAGAAAATGATGCCAAAAAGGTTATACAAGACACAGAATTTCAGAGGATAAAATGATTTCTGCTAGTCAGGGAGGTACTGCTTGAGAATGAACCAGTTCAGCCCTTCAGCACTTGGCTTTTTCCCCTTCATATTTTAGATCTTTCCCTTTGTTTCTGCAGCAGCCTTCCGGGTGACTCTGACTGTGCCAAGGAGTCAAAGCTTCGCTTTCTGCACCTCTCCTGACACTGTTGAAAAGAAAGGCTGTCCAACCTTTAGAAAAGGAGGGCCAAACCCAAGGCTGTGAATGCGAAAGGGTTAATTATGTATGTCAGCTGCTCCTGAGTAACCACCCAATGTCCTCAGGATACATTTAGCAAAAGAAAGAGGCTTTGTTGTTGCCCGTGAGGTATTTGCTGGGCTGCTGCTGTGGGTGTCCGAGCTGCTGGTGTTGTAGGGATGGCTCAGGGTATTGTTGGTGCTTTGACAGAGCTGGATGGATGCAGTTCTGGAGACATACCCAGCTTTTTCCATCTTTCCAGCTCGTGTATCTGATAGCAAACATAGACTTAAAATCTTTCTCTGTTCATATTCTTACACATGGAAGCAAATTCTGCTTTCATCTTCATGAGAACAAAACAGAGATCCATCATAACTGATGTCAAACCACTCTGTGAACTGCAGCATGGAGAGTCTGACCCTCCGGCAGCATTCAGCAGGAACGTGTCTGAAATCACAGCAGGGACTGTGCACCTCCCAGGGTGTGCTGTGAATAGAAGATACTCTTCCTTCCCGTAAATCTTTGCAGATTGCCTTTGCTGTCAAAATTTGCTACCTAGCTTCTCCCTTTACTAAATCACACCACCGTGCCTCTTCTTTCTGCCTGTTCTTCTACTAATCTGGATGATGCTTGTCGTCACTCCTGATCAGGTTGGCCAGTGGGGAATAGGTAAGGTTTTTCATTACGCTTCATTCTGCCGGCCATTGAAATGCCGTTTTCCTCACCTTAGCCTGAGAAGAAGCAGAGGGTGCCCTCTGAGTCCTCGGCAGAGCTCTGAGCCGTCTCCAGCAGCAGCTCCCAGCGCCCGCGCTGCCCAAAGTGCCGTGGCCCAAATCAGCAGAAGACATGAGAGGAGGCAGCAGCCGCAGGGCCCCAGGAGGGGCATCCCCGAAGATTGTTTTGAACCTCTTCTGAAGCTCTGAGAGCTGCTGATTGTAGTGCCGTTGTGTTCTCCGCCTGTTTGCGGCTGCTATGAGCATTGAGCCCTGCGGGGCTGATGCTTCCAGCTGGCAGAAATGCCTCTGCTTGTTGACTAACTGCTTGCTGCTTGCTGCCAGGGTTGTAATGGATGGTGAGGAGCTGTAATTCTCTTGCAGGCACTACAGGACTTGTCTTATGCTGCCTCTGTGAGCAGGGAGGGAGGCACTGCTCTCTGGTTTGCACGAAGGGCTGCAGGCCGTGCAGGTGGCTCTGTGAGTCACACTGTGACTGGGCAAGCCCTGCAGCATTCTGAGCCTCAGTTTCTCCCTCTGAAATACAGACCGGATAGCACCTACCTCCTCAGACTTTATTGAGTTTATAGGCGTATGTGAAATGATCTGGAGTTATTGTTTTAAATAGCACAAGCTGCATGATATAAAACTGAACCTGCCTCATGAGGATGTAGCAGCAGCTGTCTCTATTCAGTGCCGGGCTCTGCTGGCTGGGAGCTGTGCTGCTGCTGCAGACTTCAGACAGCAGTGACTTTCATGGCTTTGTCTGCCCCTTTTCTCAGGCCGTAAGGGCTGCAGGTAGCAGCACAGTGCTGCGCTGTGGGGCTGCTGCAGATAATGTCTGAAGCTCCAGGTACCCACAGGTGGACTCCCACCGTGTGTGCAGGGCCGCTCTGTTGGAAACACTGTGCTTTATGGCTTTTTTTTTTCCAGTGGAAAGGCCCAGAAGGAGCCAGGCAAAGGTGAGCTCAGCCTGGGAATGTGGGGATCAGGGAAGCTGCCAGTGAAAAATTTTCATTTTCAAGGACAGTGAAAAGATAGAAATTTTTTTAAGCAGTTACCATTTGTGGTACAGCCATACAGGAGTTATAATCTCCAAAGGCAAAGATGTTGAAACAGAAAGCACAGCTTTTCTCTTTGGAGGCATCCATACCTCCCTGGGTTCTCTCAGGCTGTGGGTGCTTATCAGGCATGTTGCAGCTGCACAGGAATAGCTGAATTCTCCTTCTGTGGACACGGACAGGTTCAGCACCGCACCGCATCCCCGAAGACCAGCAGGCCGAGACGGTGCTGTGGCTGTGGGAGCACAGAACTGCTCCTGCTCCATGGCTTGCTCTGCCCTGGCAAGCTGCCGGCTGCCAGGGTGCTCAGCATTCCTGCCCCAATTCCCTTGGCTGTAGAGTGCCCTGGGCAGGCAGAGGGGGTGGCGTGGCACAGACATACACTGAGCTTGGGCCTGGCCAGCATTGGCCCTTTTTGGTCAGAGGAGAAGCTGGGGGTGTGAGTGCTCATGTTGTGCATGGTATGGCTGCATGTCAACCAAACTCAACTGTTTGTGCTGTTACAAGTGTGTAAAAATAACTGAACAGAATGAATTGCAGGTGTGAGTTGCATGCAAGTGTGAAAAAAGCTCCATTAAACCTTCAAACTGGAGATCAGCGTGGTGAGAGTCCCGGGACTCTGTTTTATGTGCTGATAATGAGATCCTCTATTCAACAGCAGCCTAGGAGCCCCTCTCAAGTTTTGGGACTGTTCCTCTTATCTGTTGGTGATTCTGCAATCCCTGCAGAGCTGTGCTGGGCTGGGAACACAGCTTGGCTCTGTGCCTCATTGGCCCTGTCCCTGACAAGGGAAGTATTTACTCGTGTTGTAGCAACAGGCAGTGTGTGTATGGCCATAAAGGGGCTGACGGGGTGACTCATGGCAAGGGAACTCAGCTTGGAAACACAGATAAAAGCCCCCTTAGTGCAGCAAAGCGGGCGCTGCTCTGCCCCAGATGGAGCAGCTTTGTGTTGCTGCAGCAGAAGGAGCGTAGGGCATTTCAGCCCTTGGGTACCTTTCCAGGCTTCTCTCCAGCTCTGAGCAGGGAATGTCCCCAAGTGCTGCTCCCCAGCCCCAAACAGCTGACACTGTGCCACAGAGACAGCACAGCTCCTGGTGAGGCCCGGGGTGGGTGGGGGTGGCACACTGTGTGGGGCAAGAGAAACACAGAACGATCCTGCAGGGGCTGGAGCTGGACCTTTCTGTGCACTCAGCTGGGAAGAGGCTGATGGTCTGGCTCAGCACACAGCCACCACTTGCCCGTGCTGGGTGGATCTGCACTCTGTGTACAGAGCAAGGAGGATTTTTCTTCTGTTGAGATAAAAATCTGAGAAATCTTGTCTTTGTGCCAGCTGGATTCAGGCTGGTTTGCATCTCCTGATGGGGAGGGAGTGTTTGAACACCCCAACATGTGGGGATGCCAAGAGCCAGGATTTCGGACTCTCCCACTCCAAGGGTCAGTGTTTTCCCAGTAAAAATAGAGTGCTTAGAATGTCTGCTGTTAAAAATGTGCCTCATCTGGATAAGTCACGAGTGGAGCAAAGTGTATGCAGCACAGAGCTGTGCCCTGAGCAGGGATTTGCACAGCAGCCGCCTGCAAAGCCGGGACGGTTCGGGATTGTTCTGGTGGGGCCCCACCGTCCCTGTCTGCAGGCAGACGTGCAGGGAGCACTGACTGCTGGGGGACCTGCGCTGCTCTGCCTGCGTGTGCTATAGGAGCCCCCGGGCAGTGCCTGGGGATGCTCAGAGCCATTTGCTGATCCCAGGGCTGTCATGCACTCAGCTGGAGCCTGCTGTGTCAGCAGGAGTGCTGCCTGGTGCAGATGGGCCTTAAGTCAGGAAAGTGACCCAGATCAAACACTGCTGGAAGCACACTGGCTGTTCTGCAGATGGTTATCCACAGATCTACAGATGGAGGGAGAGTCAGGGGAGCCTCTGGGCTGGGAGTGAGGGCTGGCAGCCTGAGAACAAGGGTGGTATGGGGGAATTTGGGTGCAACAGCAAGGCAAGTGCTGCTCCCAGGAGCTGGTGGGGTGGATACCTCCATGCTGGTGAGGGCATGACAGATGGTGTGAATGTCAGTGGGGAGTGCTGCTGGTGCAGCCCAGCCCGCAATGTTGGGAAAAGCAGTTATAAGAAGAGGGACCTCTGGACAGATAGGGAGTTTTTGTGGTGGCATTTCTTTCTGTACACATATGCTTGGGAGTTAACCAGGATTAGGATCTAGGTTTGCAGGATGTGGTCATTTCCAGCGCTGGTGCCAGGGGAGTGGGGATGCCTTTGTTCTGTCCCATTGTGTTGAGGTGGGGGAAGGAAGTGCTGCAGTTCCCAATGTTCTTGGCAGGGCAGGGTCTCCGTAGGTCTTGGGGATCACTGCAGGTGTTGTGCAGAATGTGGTCCTGCTGTCCTCGTGGGGCACGTTGGCTCTGGGCTTTCCCAGCCCTCCTGAGAGCTGAGCATTGTTCTCTCCTGAAGGGGACATCAAATGGAGAAAACACGTGTGGGCCGCTTCACCTTCCAGAATTGATCTGAGGCCTGAGCAGCGATTTGGAGCAGGCAGAGCCGTGGCCCTCGCAGCTTTCTGTTTGACAAGACCCAGGAATGGGACCCTTGGTCTGGCAGAGCCGCACTGCGGTGATTTCGCTCAGTCAGGTGTTCTCTGGAAGTGATTTTCCATTGTTTACACCATTTTCTTCAGATTCCCTCTCAGTTCCGGAAATTCTGCTTGTTCAAGGAGCAGTGCTGTGCTGTGCTGTGCTTGGGGAGCAATGGGAAAACCACCAAAGCTATCTGTCATATCCTGTCAGAGCAGCAATGGTGCGCAGGTTGCAAACATGCAGTCCTTCCCAGCATCACAGAAGACATCAGAAGGTCCCCGGCCACCCAAGAAAACCTGCACAGAAACATTTGTGGGGCCAGTGTGCCTCTTCAGGCCCTGTCCCCAGCGGCTGTGTGACACTGGGGCATCCTGACTCTTGACATCTGCGCTGCTCATCAGCCTGCAGGCAGAGCGATGCAGCAGCTACAGCCGGCGTTGGATTTGGACCCCAGCCCTTCCCTTCTGAAGCTGCTGTCCCCAGGGCTGGCAGTAGCACCTGCGGGTCCTTCTTTCCCATGGCCTTCTCCAAGCCCCAGCCCAGTGCACTGTGCTCTGTGCATGTTCCCACTGCAGGGCCATGCCTTGTTCCTGCTGGTTCTCTGGCTGAGCTCGTCACAGCACTCCATGCCTCTCCCTCCTGGCTCCATTGGTTAAAACAACTTGGGCATAAATTTCGGAGCTGTGTGCTGCAGCTTTGTACAGTGATGGGCTATTTCCAGCCCGTCCTGGGAACGCAGTGGTGATTCATTGCAGCAGGGACGCACGCTATGTGCTGCTCGGATGAAAACCAATCCCACCCCGGACCTGTGCCCCTCTCTTGGCTCCAGTGCCCCTCCTGTGCACATGCCTGTCCTCTGCCACAGAGATCACAGATTTGGCTGACCCAGGGCAGTGGAGAAGCTGAATGAATTTGCCTTTAGTCCTCAGGAGAGGCAGTGTAGCTCCGCTGTGTGCGTCAGGATGTGCCTCCTTCAGATACAGGCTTGGAAAAACACAGCAGTGAAATGGCAAAGACACCCACATGCTGTGCCCCAGGAGATGTCCCAGCCCCACACTGTCTCCTTGCTGGACCTGGGAAAGCCTGGGCCCCAGCCAGGCTGCCACTTGCAGCCCAGTGCTGGGTGAGCATTGGGAGGCGGTAGGGAGGTGGTGGGAAACCCCAGAGGAGGTCAGGGAGGGCTCTAAGCAAGGCGCAGGGGGACAAGGAGCGTGGCTGGTGGGGCAAACCATTGCTGCGTGGCAGGGAGCTCCAGCAGCAAGCAGGATTGGAGTGCCCAGTGCCTGCTGAGGCAGCCGAGGCAGCAGCAGGTCAGCTTGCAGCTCACAGCCTGGCCCAGCTGAGTGCCTGCACAGAGCCGTGAAAACAACACTGGGAAACTGAGCGCTGCTGGTGCAGCTGTCAGCATTGGGTGCGGCCAAACCTGTGTGCCCACAGCAGACACAGCTCCCGTCCTCTCCCGGCTGCCCCATGGGGTCCCAGCCATGCAATCAGGGCTCTGCAGCTGGTGTAAGTACATGAACGAGTTGCATGCCAGGAGCCCGGAGTTTGGGTTCCTGCAGCACAGTTGCAGCCTCCTCTGGCTGACAAAAGCAGCAGTGAAGCACCAGAGCCATTGCTGTAGGCGTGCAGCCATGGTGTCACCTCCAGTCCATGTTGTGTCCCATTGTGTGGGATGTAGGCTGAGCACCCCACATGGAGGGGGGTCTCCACTGCAGGCCCCAGGAAAGTTGAGGACAGAACTGGGGGAGATGGGGCTGTGAGAGGGGCAGGAGATGAAGGGAAAAATCTCCTGTTTCAGTGCTTGCCTTGCTCCTCTGCACACCCACAGCTATCAGCAGGTTTGGGACCAGCCCAGAGAGTGCAGAGCTCATAAATGTGAGCTGAAACACAGCAAAGCCGTGAGATGCAGTGGGATAGAGCAGTGTAATTTATTAGGAGCACTGATGGAGAGGACAAAGCTAGGCCTGAGGCTGTCAGGTTCGTTCCACCATGAGTCGTCGCTGTGCTTCTGCTCAGTGCTGACGGGGCTGCCGAGGTGGGTGCGTGTCTCACTGGCTCCGCTCTGTGTCTTACAGGATGAAGTGAAGCTCCCATCCAAATTGAGCATCAGCAAGTCTCTGAAGGAGGGCGAAAAGCAGGAGAAGGAAGGTGAAGGCGAGGAGGTGCCCGCAGGTGAGGACCATGCAGAGGAGGATCACATCCAGCTCTCCTCTGATGAAGAGGTAGAGATTGAAGAGATTATTGAGGAGTCACGGGCAGAGCGCATCAAAAGGAGCGGCATGAAGAGAGTGGATGACTTTAAGAAGGCATTCTCGAAGGAAAAAATGGAGAAGACAAAGCTGAAGACCAAGGAAAACCTGGAGAAGACCCGCCACAACCTGGAGAAGACCCGCCACAACCTGGAGAAGAGGATGAACAAGCTGGGCACCAAGATTGTGACTAATGAAAGGAGAGAGAAGATGAAGACTTCTCGAGACAAGCTGAGGAAGTCTTTTACCCCTGACCATACCATCTATGCCAGGTCCAAGACAGCCGTCTACAAAGTGCCACCCTTCACTTTCCACGTCAAGAAAATTAGAGAGGGCGAGGTGGAAGTCAAAGCCACGGAGCTGGTGGAGGTGGGTGGAGAGGAGGGAGAAAACTCAGATCTGATGCGTGGGGAGAGCCCTGAGATGCACACTCTGCTGGAGATCACAGAGGAGTCTGACGCGGTACTGGTGGACAAGAGCGACAGTGAGTAGGGCAGGCAGCAGCACGGAAAGGTTGCGGATGGATGGCTGAACACGTAATCATTCACATGTTGAGATCCTTTGCCCCGGTGCCCTGGGGGAAGTGTACACAGCATCTTTACTACCCTGCAGAGCCGATGCCAATCCCCTGCCTGCTAGGACAAGGTGTATTTTATATTTTAGTTTTAGCACACAGAAATGTTAGGAACACAGGACTGTTTTTCTTACACTGTCAAATCACCCTTGGAGACCATTCCTGCCACAGCTGCGTGAGAGCCTTCCAGAGCCCAGACCTGGAGAAGGGCTCTGAGCAACGGGGACCCAGCCCAGCTGGAGAGTGCTAAAACCAAGATAACAGCCATACACCCGAAACGCTCAAGTGTCCTCTGTGAGCACAGACCTGGTGTCAAGAATGCCTGCCCAGCCCGCAAGGCCCCAGTTCCCTGTGCCAGGCTGAGTGGCTGCCCTGCAGACAGCAGGATGCGTGGGATCCAAGCTGCCGCCCGAGGAGCACAGGGTCTGCAACGCACCCCAGCGTGTGGGAGGGAAGAATCGAGCACATCCTGTCAATGGGCAGAGTCATGGTGAAGTTGAGCAGCCAGGCGGCACGCAGGCGGTCTGCTCCATTCTTTCCTCCCAAGGACCAGATCACAAAACCAACCTGCTGCTGGGACTGCAGAGCCCTCACAGCCTGCTGCCTCACCCATGCACTGCCATCGCGGGAGCAGTGAGGGCTCCCCAGCTCGCGTTAAATCGCAGCTGCCTGAATTCTGGCTGGGCAGGGAGCGTGCAGAGCTGGACGCTGCTCCTCACCTCCCGCGCGTGCCACCTTCAGTGGGCAGTGAGTGCACACCGGCCAGGGAGAGGGTGGGTGTGGGTGTCTGCGCCAGAGGAGCCCACACCAGCTGTGTTGCGTTGCCAGAGGAATTTGGAATGTGCCGGTGCTGTGGGAGGCACCCGGCCGTCAGCGAGCAGCCTTGACACCGGTCCAGCACCACATCTTGAGCATTTCTGAGCATCTCCTTCCTTCAGGGGTCCTGGCGCGGCTCAGGCTCGTGCCCACGTCCTGCACTTCCCCGCCCATTTCCCACTTTCCGTGGCTTTGCTCTGTCGCTGTAGGATCACACGCAGCCCCACGGCACTGCCCGGCTCAGCCCACACTGCTCTCACACTCAGCCACCGCACGGCGCGGCCCCGCGGCAGCAGAGCAGGAGCAGGCAGAAGGCTGCGGCCCCACAGCTTCTCCTGGGAGCTGTGGGTGCACCGGGGCGGGTGGACGTGGGAGGGTGGGATGCGCCAATCCCGTCTGCTCAGCTCTGCCCTACCTGCCGCTTTCCTTCTGGCCCTGCTCCTCCCCGCGCAGCCGGGACTGCTGCTGACATAACCACGTATATAAACTCGCTTTTCCTCTCAGATCGTTCTCCCTCTCATTGTCTAACGCACCCAGCCTTCCCCATCCCACGGCCCTGCCCTGTGCCCGTGGCTGCACTGCGCTGTGTGCCCCGGCCCCGCGGGCTCCTCGCGGCGCTGCAGGCCCGCACAGTGCAGCAGAGCTGCCGGGCATCGGTCCCACCGCGGTGCCCACCCCGGGAGCGTTGGACAAAGCTCTGATTGTTTTCTATGACTGCATCCTGGTGAGCAGCACAACTAATAAAGGCTCTTTTGTAAAGGAGCAGCATGACGCCTGCTGAGCGCCGGGCTGGGGGTGGCGGGGTGGGGGAAACGGCCTTAAACAAACACAGGGTGGGTTTGGGTCAGAAAATCTTTACTCGGAGGGTGGCCGTGCCCCAGCATAGAGCAGCTGCGGGCGCTCATCCCTGGGGGCGCTCAGCGCCGAGCTGGGCGGGATCTGATGGCAGCTGATCCACGGAAGACGTCCCTATAGCACGGGCCGGGTGGGTGCCAGGCGCCGATCCCCATCGCTCCGTGCGGGGTCGCTGCTGCGCTCCGAGAGCAATGGGCGGGGCACGGCCCCTTTAAGAGGCGGTGGCGGCGACGGGCCGCGTGCTGACGTCACAGCGCTGCCCGGAACTCAGCGGGTTTCCCGCACGGCCGTTCCCGGCAGTCGCCGCCTCCCCCCGCACCGCCCCCTGCCCAGCGCCGCCCTGCGGCGGGGAGGCGGCGCCATCCGGGAACAGCCGGCGCGGGGCAGCGCCCCCCCGCGGCGCCGTCGCGAGCCGTGACGCAGCCTCGGGACGGCCGCGCCGATTGGCCCTCGGGGCCCGTCCCTCTCGAGGCGGAGGGAATGCCGCGCCGCCATTGGATGCGCCCCGCGTGACGCGCGGGGGAGCGGGGCCGGGGGCTGCGGGTGCCGCAGTCGGGCAGCGTCCGGAGCGCGTTCGTCAGCGGCACCGGGAGCTGCCGCCCCGCCCCGCCCGGGACCGCCGGGTGAGCGCACGGGGGAAACGTGGGGACCGAGGGGCCTGGGGCGGGAGGGGGCCGGGACCGGGAGGAACCGGGGGGAGCGGGGTTGGGCCTCGCCTCGGGGCGCGCTGGGCCTCGGCCCGGGGAGGTCCGTGGAGGCCTCGATCTGCGCGCGGACGCTAGGTGCTCTGGGGCTGCCCTGCGGCCGGCGGTGCCGTGGGGGCCCTCCCTGAGCTCCCGCCCGTGGGCCCCTGTGCTCCTGCTGCCGCGGTGTGGGCGCAGCTGTGGGCACGATGAGCCGGCAGGTGCGGGCGCCCCGCGCTCCTAGCTGTCGTTAGAGGTAAGTCAGGTAACGCTCCGCTCCCACAGCTGCAGGTGGAGTTGCGTCCTTTCCTCGGCTTCCAACGAGCTCAGAGCGGATTCCTCTCAAACCTCCGGCCCCGAGCGGAGGGCGGCTCTGTGTTGGTGCTGCTTGGAACCCACGGCAGTGCCTTGTGCCGCAGGGCTGGGCTGTGCTGAGGGTTCCCCAGAGGGGGTCCGGGCTGCGGAGCTGGGGGTGCCCCAGCACTGATCTGCACTGGGCGATGTGTGGCTGCATGCTGCTGGAGTGACCCACCCTGATGGGGTGCCCCATATCCATTCTGTGGGCTGAAGCTGAAGGAATTTGTTGTGCTGCCGCGGAGCTGTGAGTGCAGCGCTGCAGCTTTACCCCTCTGTGTCTGTCACTGCACAGTGCTGTCCTGCGTGGGGCCTTTTCCCTGGACCTGGCTTTGGTTTGGTTCTTGACCCCACAGCCCTGGGGCAGAGCCCTGTGGTCCTGATGTGTAGGTGTGCGGTGCTGCTGTGCCACACGCTGCCTGCCAGAGGGCACACAGAGGCCCTGGCTGTGTGACAAGGGCTCAGCCCTGGAAGAACCCTTCTATATCCATGGGGCATGGCTGCTGCCTGGGGTTGCACATTGGAGTAGCTGGCTTAGAGCATTCTATGCCCAGTCACTGTTGCAGGCAGTCTTTACAGGAGGCTGTTCTGCTTCCCAGCGATATGCCAGAGCTGCTGGTGCCATGGTGGCAGAGGATGGCCATGGCTGTGAGCATGCAGCGGGTGCTGTGTGTTGGGTGGAGCCAGAAGGTCCCAAGCTGCCCTGGGAGCTGCTGGCTGCGGTGTGATTTGTCTGGAGAGATCTCTGCTGTGGTTGCGAGGCTGCCCAGAGCCTCCCCTGCCAGACACAATCACCTTGTTTTCCATCCTCAAATCTCTCCATTACCTCTTCATTTTTCTATCTCCAGGGCTGTCTTTGAATGTACTCCAGAGAAGCAGAGCCAAGTTCTCTAAATAGCCGCCTCAAAATTCCTGTCTTTGTCCAGCACAGTTAGCTGTTTTCTGATAGAACAGATTTTCATCAGCCTGCTGCTGGCTGTGTGGGCCTGGGGGGCACTGAGCAGTGCCTCCACTCTGGGTGTTGGAGCAGCTGTGTTATTCCTTTGAGAGCCAGAGCACAGGTGGGCAGATCACTGCCAGGGGCAGGAGTGTGCTGGGGGGGTTGCTGTTAGCACAGCTGTGCTGCGGGCACCTGAGCCCCATCCAGGTGGGGTGCAGTGATCTCAGGGGTCTCTCCAGTGTTTCTCCTCTGCTCACTCTTCCTTGGAAAGTCACTGCTGTTGGTGAAGCCCCTGGAAGTTGTGGCACAGGGAGATGCACTCAAGTACATCCCAGACACACAAAGGCCATCGTGGGGCTGTTTCCCTCGACAGCAGCACTGCTCGATGCGGCTGTTGGAGTGTGTGGAGCTGTGGTGACGCTGCCCAGCTCAGGCTCTCATGCTCTGCCCTTGCAGGGAAGCTAAAGAAAGATGAACTTTGACTTTGGGGCTACTTTTAGCTGCTCTTTTCTGAGCTCTGTACAGCTTGTTTACCTCAGTGCTTGCGTCATGCCGTGCTCAGACCTGGTCACGTCAGTTGCTCTTTGGCTCTGCTCCAGCAGTGAGAGAAGAGGCGAACCACAGAGGCAGCAAACCCGTCAGAGTTGGAAGGGTTCAGCCCTCAGACTTTTAAACCTGCCCCAGGGAGCTTCCCCACAGCAGGATGGGCTGCAGAGGGATCTGCATTGGATTTTGGGCAGACAGTGCAGAAGCTTTCATACTGCAGGTGACTCTGGTGGTCACGGAGCCCCTTTTCCTCACAGACAGAGCGTTGGGCACTGCTGGGAGGGGCAGGCAGTGGGTGCTGTGCTGAAGGAGGAAAATCCTCTTCTCCTTCTGGCTGCTTCCTGACTCCTTGCTGCTCCCAGACATTCCCTGCCTTTCCACATCCTCCTGTGAGACTGATGGGTTGGCAGCCTCTGTCAGCTGCTGCAGCAGAGCTGTCCCACTTGGGGGGAGCAGCAGACTGTCTGGATGCTGTTCACAGCCCTCTTCCTATGGTGGTGTGGGGGGAGTTTGTCAGGTCAGCAGCCTATTGAGCCGAGGGCCATAAAAATCCAATGTGATGTTCTGCATCTGTGCTGACATCCCTGGAGAAAAGGGCTGAAAGGGACCTCACGGACTGGCAAGCAGTGAGCACAGCTCACAGCAGTGACCAACCCCACAGGCTGCTGCTTCGCTCCCACGCAGCGCTGAGTCCTCTGCGGTGCCTCTTATTGTACTCATGTGTGTTCTGCAGCCACTGTCTTCACTGCTTTGTGTGCCTGCGCTGTGAGGAGATGCCTGCAGTGGGATGAGGCTGAGCAGCTCATGTTTCGCTTTGTGCAAGTTCTGTTTTTCAGGGATGAGTGTGGCTGAGCGCTGCACAGGGCAGCTGCTCCCTGGGCTGCACACAGGAAGGTGTGGCTGCCTCCTGCCCCGCACTGCAGCCGGCGGGGGCTCAGATTTCACCTTTGGTGCTGTGCAGGTTTGGGCTCAAACACAGCCCAGCAAGACCCAGAGCAGGGCTTTGCTCATGGAAGATCTGCTTGGATCGGGGAAGTGCAGGGCGGGAGCTCCGGATGTTGGTGGTTTGTGGATTCTCAGCTCTTGGCTGTGCATTTGTTGCTTCATTTCCCCCTCACCCTCAGAGGCAGCACCTCATGCTGTGCTGGCAGCCTCTATAGCACTCAGCTAGAAGCAGTGTGAGCGCCTGCGAGTGCTCCCTGTGCTGCTGCAGCCGGACAGGCAGCTGAGCCCACTGCAGAGCAGAGACCTTCGTGCTGTGCCTGGTGAGCAGCCGTGGAGTGCAGCAAAGGGCCCAGCCTGTTGTGGTGCAAAAAGGAGAAGTCCTGGGGTCACACAGGTGTCAAACAGAGCCGGATCTTCCCTTGAGTCTGACGGAGCGTCTGCCCCTTTATGGGCTCCTGTTTCTCCTCCACCCTTTCACCTATTGCTCTGTTAAAGCCAGGCTCTGTTCACGTGGCCTTCTCCATTGCACCAGAGGCTGTGGTTCAAGGTTAATGTCCTGTGGATGCTGCTGCTGTCATCTGGGCTGCGCAATGCCACCAAGCTCTAAAAAGCAACTTAACTCCTTGTCAGGTGCCAATGTGTGTCATCTCCCCACGTCTCATGGTGGGGCTGATTCCCCTTTTTCTCCTCTAAGAAAAACCATCCACAAAAATAGAGGAAGGGTTGCATACAACAGACACCAGAGAAGCACAGTGTTCACTCATGCTGGAAATTTTGGATGGCAGAAATCAGGGATGCCTGGAGAGCTGCTGACTGAGCCTGGCTGTCCGTTCTGCGCAGCTGCTCTGGGGTTGGACCTGCGGCACAGAGCTGTGGCTGGGCAGCGGCAGTCGAGGCCCTGGTGGTCCCCTGCCCTGTGCTTTGCTTCCCTGTTCCTAACCCATCCTGGAGCCCATGGGCTCTGCTCTGCATTGCAGGACTGAACGCAGCCTCGAGGAGCGGGACTGGCTGCCTCCCACCCAACCCCTGGGAGCTCAGGGGTGGGTGCTGCTTCCAGCCCCACTGCCCCCACACCTCCCTCCCGGTCAGCGCCCACCACGCTGCCTTTGGGACAGCTCTGGTGTCAGCCATGTTCCAGCCCTGCTGACGTGTCACTTGCTGGGGTTGTGTGCAAAAAGCAAACCGCTTTCTGGGGGAAGTGAGCCCGTGCTGAGGCTCAGCGGTGCTCTGTGCCTGTGCTTCCTGCACAGCTTGCTGTCCCCTCGTTAGGCTGAGTTTGATTTCTATTGATGCACGAGCCGCTCACTTGAAAATTGCTCCTTCCTCGTTTCTCTTGCTTCCTGGCAGTCTCCGCCTTCCGCACTTACTGTAAGCTCTGCAGCTCCTTCCCTGCCCTCGGGAGCAGGCGCAGGGCTGACTGCAGGGCGTGCCGAAGGGACTGGCAGCAGATCAAAGCCCCGGCCCTGTTGCTGTGACCTGCATGCCCGAGCCTCTTCCTCTTCCCCCCGGCACGAAGGTAGGAGAGCTTTGGGAAATGGTGCCTCTAGGAGAAAGTTTAGCCGAAGTGCTTGGGAAATGTGTTTTTCCAAGGCAACTGAAGCGAGGCTTTATGCCTGTCTGTGTTTGTCACCATTCTGTGGGTTCGTATGGCCCTGAGACCCCGCACAGGAATGGGAGAGGCTGGAGCTCAGCAGCCAGGCACGCTGCTCTGCTCTCAGACGTTTTGGATTAACTTTGAAAGAGGATGAGTCAGGAGCCAGGCGTTCTTAGCTCCCAGCTGGGGCAGTGCAGTGGAACTTGCCCCGGTCTTGCAAGCGGGTGGATTTCCAGCCTGGAGCCCTGAGTGGGTGCACGCTACCCAGTCTGCTGCCCACCATGTTTGCTGCAGGGCTCCCGAGGAGTGGGCAGACTCCTGCCCTGGGCTGGTGCCTGGGTGTGAACGCCGTGATGTGAGCACTGCTTTTCCCTCCTGCCCTGCAAACATGCACCGACTCGTGCCCTTTAGGCCCTCGCTGAAAGTGTGCTTTGGGTCTGTGGTTCCACCTCCTCTCAGCACAGATGACAGTGCTGAGCTGGGAGCTGGCAGCTGCTTGCTGTGGGAGGCTTTCCTCACTGCAGCTTGGCTGGGAGCTGGAGATCAGCATCGTCCCAGGGCTCATGGCAGACTGGGGGCTGCAGTGAGGGCTGTGCTGCTGGTGACCTCTGTGTCCCAGCAGGCAATGGTGGCTGAGAGCAGAGCCTGAGCCCTACCTGTGTCAGACTTCAGCTGGTGGGGTAAGCAGAAAACCTTTCTGGTGCTCAAAATGTAGGGAAGCGTATCTCCCAAAGCAAGTGGCCATATTGCTCTGTGTTCCTCGCTGAGACAGATCTGCATCTTCCTGCCTCTGGGTCGTTAATACAAGAGAATTGGAGTTGGCTGTTGGAGCCTTGCTGCGTGCTGAGCATCAGGTGGTGAGGGCAGGCCCAGCCCTCTTGCTGCCGGATAAGTGCAGAGCTCAGCCCTGTGGGCACAGCTCAGCGCGCTGCTGCCATGTAGCCTTTCCCTGTTTCCCTTCCCAGGGTCAGCCTGAGCCAAGCCACAGGCTGTGCAGGAGGGCTGCCTGCGGGTTCAGGGGCACCGTGCTGACCTGCCTGTCCCCACAGGGTTCCGGAGCCGGCCAGGATGGCGCAGTGGAACCAACTGCAGCAGCTCGACACGCGGTACCTGGAGCAGCTCCACCAGCTGTACAGCGACAGCTTCCCCATGGAGCTGCGGCAGTTCCTGGCCCCGTGGATTGAGAGCCAGGACTGGTAAGGCACTGCCAAGCTCTGGCAAACGGACTGTGCTTGGGACACACAGCTGGGGGTAGTGGCAGGTGCCAGGCAGCTCTGGAGGGACTCTGCCAGCTTCTCTGGGTGCCGGGGCCGCTCTTCCACCCTCAAGATGCATGCAGTGTGAGATGAAGTGGGAGTCTGTGTGTTTGGTGTCAGACCTCAGACGAGGAGAAAGGGGAAATCCAAGCAGAGGCGTCAGGGTTTACGTCGACCTCTGTGCGCTCATGCATGCTGTCTTCCAGCATCTGAAACACCTCTGTCTCCCTGCCCTTGCGGGAGCAGGGCCTGCTGTGTGTAGGTCAGGCAGTCACCGGGATGCTGGGCTGTGTGGGGCAGCGGGTGTGCGCGGAGCTGCCCTTCCCGCTGTGCTGTGCCTTCCCTGGGCTGGGCATCAGGACTCTGCCCTCTCCTCATGCAGGGCATACGCTGCCAACAAGGAGTCGCACGCCACGCTGGTGTTCCACAACCTGCTGGGGGAGATCGACCAGCAGTACAGCCGCTTCCTGCAGGAGTCCAACGTCCTGTACCAGCACAACCTGCGGCGCATCAAGCAGTTCCTGCAGGTGAGGTGGGAGGCAACCATTCTGTTACTGAAGTGCAGTGACCTCCTTGTCATGGCTCACAGACCACAGCCCTACAGCATGCAGAGATCCCAGCAGTTACAGTTTGAAGGCTAACCCTGAGGCCTTCAATGTTTTACAGAGCAGATACTTGGAGAAGCCGATGGAAATAGCCCGCATCGTGGCTCGCTGCCTGTGGGAAGAGTCACGGCTCCTCCAGACAGCTGCCACCGCAGCCCAGGTGGGTGACTCAGGTGTCCCTCTGCCCACCCAACAGCTCTGCACAGTACTTGGTGCCATTAGGAAGCTCTGGTCTGAAGCTTTCTGTGTGTTTCTTTCAGCAGTGGTAGTTGAGAGGGGTGTTCAAACTGCACTGAAGGGCAGCTGACCCTCAGCTCTCTAGGATGCATCAGCGCTCTGTGCTGAGGTTTTGGGTTTTTTTGTTTAGTAAAGGGTTTAAAACTTTATGCAGAACCTCCTGAGGCTGGGAGGGGACTGTCCCTGAGTCGCAGCCCTGTTCTAATGCCCTCCTTGTCCCTTCTACAGCAAGGGGGACAGGCGACGCATCCAACAGCAGCTGTAGTGACAGAAAAGCAGCAGATGCTGGAGCAGCATCTGCAGGATGTAAGGAAGAGAGTGCAGGTAAGTGTGCTGCCTAGGCACCTTCTTTCCCTGGTACTTCTAGGAGCACTGTGGTGATGTAGTACCTTGAACAAATCCCATCTCTTGCCTTGCAGGATCTGGAGCAGAAGATGAAAGTGGTGGAGAATCTCCAGGATGACTTTGATTTTAACTACAAGACTTTGAAAAGCCAAGGAGGTAATAAAGTTCATTAACATCTGGCAAGCCGAAGTGTGTTCCTGCAAGGAAACATGCTGGAGGGCGTGTTCCAGCCCTCTCCAAGCTTGAGGGGTGGGTTAGTCTTAGGGCATTTGCATGGCAATTGTAGAAAGTGACAGAAACAAAAAAGAAGCTGACAGGGCCTGCAGGGGAGCCGAAGCAGAGCTTTGCCTGTGAAAGGAGAATGGCATGTGAAGGTGATAATGCTGCTGTGTATGCAGAAAGGTGCTTGGAGGCAGTGCTGGCAGAGGCTGTGTGAGATCACTGTTTAACTATCGATGGCTTTCTGGAATGCCTGCTCCTTTGTAGTCAACTTTGCAGTCTTCAGTGTGATGTTTGGGAGGGTAGGAGGAGTACACTTGTTTGGCTGAAGCCTTGTGTCTTCTTTGCACAGACATGCAGGATCTGAATGGAAACAATCAGTCAGTGACACGTCAGAAAATGCAGCAGCTGGAACAGATGCTCACAGCACTGGACCAGATGCGAAGGGTATGTCATGCTACTGGCCTTCCAGATCCCTCTGGGGTATAGGTGTGCTCTTATTCTGGGATGTGGATTTGATAGTCGTGCATGTATAGAATTATGAGAGTAGCACTGGCAGTACAGCAGCGGGCAGCTCCACTTCTTATGAACACAAAACTTGCTGAAGGTCTTGCTTTCTGGTTTGGCAGGGTATTGTGAGTGAGCTGGCAGGACTGCTGTCAGCCATGGAGTATGTGCAGAAGATGCTGGCAGATGAGGAGTTGGCAGACTGGAAGAGACGGCAACAAATTGCCTGCATTGGTGGTCCACCAAATATCTGCTTAGACCGGCTGGAGAACTGGTAAGATTGCATCGGTCCCTGGAGAGGCAGCAGTCAAATACCTGCAGCAAAAATGAGTTCTCTGCCTTTGGCAGCATCCTTGCAAAATGGCCACTGATGCCTGCAGGTGTAAATGTAGTCTGGTAGCCACACTTACGCTTGATAGTGGACAATAATGCTGGATGCATTAGCTCCAGGTTCGTGAGATTGTAAGGCTGGTGGCTTGCATGGCTTCCTGAGCCCTTGGTTGGTATGAGTGCAGAACTTTGGTTCATGCAGGTTTCCTTCATAGTGTGTGGCCTAGAAAAATGCACTGAGCTGGGAACTGCGGACATGTTCTGTTCTCTGCTGGTCCGGTACAGCAATTGTCCTCTCTTGCAGAAGTGAGGGGAGGAGGAGGGCTCTGTGGGCTGGGACTGTGCAGGACTTGGCGGCCAGAGCTAACGTTGGTTCTTCCTGCTCCCTAGGATAACCTCTCTTGCCGAATCACAGCTACAGACCCGGCAGCAGATCAAGAAGCTGGAAGAGCTGCAGCAGAAGGTGTCCTACAAGGGTGACCCAATTGTCCAACACCGGCCAATGCTGGAGGAGCGGATCGTGGAGCTGTTCAGGAACCTGATGAAAAGGTGCCGAGGGCTTGGAGGGAGCTGTGGACTGTTCCTTGGTTACAGGCAGTGCATGAAGGGGTGAGCACTGTGTGCTGGGATTGGGCTGAGGTTTTGACTGCGTTTCTTTTGTCTTCTCCTACAGCGCTTTTGTGGTGGAGAGGCAGCCCTGCATGCCCATGCATCCTGACCGGCCTCTGGTCATCAAAACCGGTGTGCAGTTCACCACCAAAGTCAGGTGGGTTGCTGACCCCTGCGATTCCTCTGTGCAGGGAAGGAAGCCGTGCAGGGCAGATGCAGCATCTGTCTCCAAGGAGGTGCTGGTTCAAATGCAGCCTTCGGTTTGCTCAGGGAGTGCTGGTGCTGGGAGGGAATGGCTCCCTGTGGGCTGGCCCTGCTGGAGTGCAGCCTGGGTGACTCAGTGCAGGGATGGTGATTGTTGGCTGGGGCTCTATTGTATTCCTGGAGACAGCTGGGGTTCTGGTAAATCCCACTGTGGGGGCAGGCGACAGGAAGTGTCAGTGTGTCCCTGCCAGAGGCCTGTCTTCTGGCCTGTGTCCTTCACCAGCTTCTGCAGAAATCTGCTGCTCTGAGACAAGGCTCTGCCTACAGCTTCATTGCCATCTCACAGCTGTGCCCCAGTTGTTTCCTTGGCAGAAGAAACGCAGATGGTTCAGAGCAGTCTGCCTGGAGTGGGCAGTCAGTGGCCAAAACAAACTCTCCTTGTGGGGCTTGGGGGAACCACAGGTTCAGGGCGATGTGCCGCATGCCATAGGAGTTGGGTTGTGCTGTGTCATGGTGGCCTTTGTGGTGTGAATGATGCTGCCTGCTGTGGGATGTGTGCAGCACTGCTGTGCGTCCAGCTCTTCTGTGGTCTGTGCCAGGTGCTGTGTTTATCTCAAGTTGTCCACGTTTGTGATGCTGGTGCTGACAGTCTGTCTGACTCTTTTCAGATTGTTGGTGAAGTTTCCGGAGCTGAACTATCAGCTGAAAATCAAAGTCTGCATTGACAAGTGAGTCCTGTGCTCTGATCCTGGAGGTGCTAGGTGTGGTTACTGCAGTCAGACTTGCTCCTGCTGCCCCTGAGTTGGGCTGCATCCCTGCACTGAGGGCCAGTGTGACCTTAAAGGAGAGAGTATAGGGTGGTGGCGGGTCCCCAGGATTCATTCATAGGTTGGAGGGCCTCACAGGACTTGATGCTGCAAGCCCCACTCACACAGCCATGGCTGTGACTGTTTTTTCTCTTCCCTTTCCTAGGGACTCTGGTGATGTTGCAGCACTTCGGGGGTAAGTGCAATAGTTTCTTTTTTTCTTTCCTTTTTTTTTTTTCCTTTCGCTTCTGCTTTTAATGTTGGCAAATGTTCTACTACACGTTTGCTCCAAGAGGCCATCAGCCACGCTGCATCTTCTCTCTTTTTAGGTCCCGGAAGTTTAACATCCTGGGGACAAACACCAAGGTCATGAACATGGAGGAGTCAAATAACGGCAGCCTTTCAGCAGAGTTCAAGCACCTGGTAGGTACCACTAGGCCTCAGACTGCTCCTGCCGAGACGGTGTGACATCGTGGTGTTGCTTTAGCAAGTTCCTCCCCTTTGCAGACACTGCGGGAGCAGCGGTGCGGGAATGGAGGCAGAGCCAACTGCGACGTAAGTGCTGGGAGGGGACCCTGCCTGGGTGTGCCCTTTACTGGCAGCTGTATTCAGGGCAGCTGTAGCAGTCTGGGTGTCCCTTTCCCCACCAGGCAGCTGAGCCACAGGGGGAAACAGGAATTGCTCTCACAGGGGTGGCTGTGGGCACCCTCTGACACACGGCAGCTGCCAGCTCAGCTCTCCCTGCTCAGACCTGAGAGTGCTATGTCAGGCTGAGGGCAGATGTCTGCTGTGGGCTCACTGTGTTCTGCTCCACCCCCAGGCCTCACTGATTGTGACTGAGGAGCTGCATCTCATCACCTTTGAGACTGAGGTGTACCACCAGGGGCTGAAGATCGATCTGGAGGTGAGCTGGGGGTTAGCTGCTGTGCTGCTGTGGGCTGTGCCTTGCTGCAGAGGAGCAGCTCTGGGAGGCAGATCTGCTGTGCGTGGCCCTGCCTGAGTTGCATCCTGCTCTATGCTGGATATGTCTGCCCTTCTAGGCTGGGGAGCTCACTGGGAGGGAGCATGAAGCTCAGGCTGTAGGTTGCAGTGGAGTGAGCTGCAGGGTGGGGGAGGCTTTGGCTAGAGGTGATATCAGCCACTGCTGTATGGCTGCACCCTTCCTAGGGCCTTCATGGCACAGAATGGAGGGGGAGACCCTTGCTGGGCGCTGCTGTCCTGTGGGGCAGCGCAAGATTTGGTGACAAGTCTCAGACTTCAGTCGTGTCCTATCTTTGCAGACCCACTCACTGCCTGTGGTTGTCATCTCGAACATCTGCCAGATGCCCAATGCCTGGGCATCCATCCTGTGGTACAACATGCTGACCAACAACCCCAAGGTAGGGGCTGGAACCATGGGGTGGCTGGTAAAGGAGTGAAGTATTCTTTGGGCCAGGTATCCTGGCAGAGAGGCTGAGGAACTGCCCATCAGGGGATGGAACAGGACCTGGGCCCTGCTTCTGTCCCTTTTTTCTACTCAGGGCTGTGTTCTCTCTTGTACAGAACGTGAACTTCTTCACCAAGCCACCCATTGGGACGTGGGACCAGGTGGCAGAGGTGCTGAGCTGGCAGTTCTCCTCTACCACAAAGCGTGGGCTCAGCATCGAGCAGCTGACAACCCTGGCAGAAAAACTTCTAGGTAACCCAGCATCGGTGTCCTGTCTGTCCCTGCCAGCCCTGGTGGCAGCTCCCCGCCCCTAAATGCAGTGCCGTAGTGAGATTGCAGTATTTGTCATTTTTAGTGGCTTGATTTTTTTTTTTTTTTATTTTTTTCCTCCAAACACCACAAACCTGTGGTTGCTCCCTGAAAACTATCTTTGGAGGAATAGTCATATCCATGTGTTGACAGTCCTGTTCTCTGTCAGGGCCAGGTGTGAACTACTCTGGCTGTCAGATCACCTGGGCCAAGTTCTGCAAGGTATAATTCCCTCTCTTCCCCTGAGTGCCTCCCCTTGGCTGTTCTCCACTCTAGCTGTATTCACAGCCCCTCTGCTCTCTTCCTCAGGAGAACATGGCTGGCAAAGGCTTCTCTTTCTGGGTCTGGCTGGACAACATCATTGACTTGGTGAAAAAATATATCCTGGCACTGTGGAATGAAGGGTGAGTCTCAGCTATTGTCAATCTGATGACCCTTGGTTGGGGACCCACAAGTCCTGTCCTGATGGAGGCAGTACCTTGTCCCAGGTGCAGCTGAGCTCTGCTGGAATGCTTTTTCTGTCCAGGCCCTGTTGGTTCAGAGTGAAAACACTTGGGACTCCCCAGACAATCCCCAAAACATTGGTGGCTCTGTGGTGGCCAGCCCAGGCCCTGCTGCTGCCTGTCAGTGTACAGAGAACTGGCAAGATTCATGCTCTGGAATACCTGCCCCCATGTCCTGACCCAGCCTTGCTCCCCGCACCCAGGTACATCATGGGGTTCATCAGCAAGGAGCGGGAGCGAGCCATCCTGAGCACCAAGCCTCCTGGAACCTTCCTGCTGCGCTTCAGCGAGAGCAGCAAGGAGGGTGGCATCACCTTCACGTGGGTGGAGAAGGACATCAGCGGTACGTTGCTCTCCACCACTGCCCTGGGTGTGCTGTTTTGCTCAGCCAGCCTTCCTGGCTCCAAAGTGGGATTTAGACCATGGCTTCATCCCCCTAATGAGACATTTGTGCTGGTCATGATGGCTCCTGTCCCTAGTTAAGTCTTTGAGCCTGGGCACCTTTTGCTGGTCCCTGCATCCTGAGTGCCCCCACCCACGTGCTCTGAAGCAGGTCTGTCCTGCCATGTGCTCTGCTGTGTGCCTCATGAGGTTGAGCACAACCCCAGATGACTCTGTCCCATCTGTGCTGCCCCTGGGGAGCTTGAGAAAAGTCCCTGCCTTTGCCCTTGGACTGCAGGTGTCTTGCCCTGTGTCTAAAGTCTTCTCATACAGGAAAGACTCAGATCCAGTCTGTGGAGCCTTACACCAAGCAGCAGCTGAACAGCATGTCGTTTGCGGAAATCATCATGGGCTACAAAATCATGGATGCCACCAACATTCTGGTGTCTCCCCTGGTGTATCTGTATCCAGACATCCCAAAAGAAGAGGCATTTGGGAAGTACTGCCGCTCTGAGAGCCAGGAACACTCAGAAGCTACTGACTCAGGTAGTCGTTGATTTTCTGCGTCCCAGCACAGCTCCTGCCTGTGGAATGGCTGCAGGGACAGCACCCTGGTGGAAAGCTGCATCCATCAGGGGATTCCATGTTGGTCATAGGATGGCCTGGGGACCCTGTGGGTGTGGGCAGTGCACAAGGGCTGTCTGCAGGGCTGTGAGGAGGGGAGCAGGGTTCCTCCTCTTGCAGCTGGTGAGCAGGCTGCTCTCTCATTCAGGTGCTGCTCCATATCTGAAGACAAAGTTCATCTGTGTTACCCCGTAAGTGTTCCTGGAGATATCTGTAAGCTCAGGGGAACATTCACATGCTCAGCCTTGCCACAACTGCTTTGTGTGGGGGCCATGAGGCTCCTCGTCTGCATGGGGGGGGACTGCAGTGGAGCAGAGCCAGGTGGCAGTGTGCTGCCCACACTGCTGGGCTGCTCTCCCCTCCAGGGCCCCTTTGCCTTCCAGAGAGCTCCCAGCTGGCTGCGCTGTGCCCTGGGGCCTGCTGGAGGGGAAGGAGGTGTCCGCTCTGATGTTTTTCTCTCCTTCTGACAGCACCTCTTTCAGCAACACCATTGACCTGCCCATGTCCCCGCGCACCCTTGACTCACTCATGCAGTTTGGCAACAGTAGTGAGGGAGCAGAGGCCAATGCAGGAGGCCAGTTTGGTGAGTCTGGTGGGACCCAGCGCCCGAGGGTGTCCTGGTGATAGCAGGAACCCACGGGTCAGGGTGCAGCCCCTGTAACTCCTGCCTGCGTTTCGCACAGAGTCGCTGACCTTCGACATGGAGCTGACCCAGGAATGTGCTTCTTCACCCATGTGACACGCTGTGCTGGCGCCTGCAGGACCTGCGTGGCCCCAAATCATTCTTGGTCACGTTTGCTCTGGGCCTTTTCTCGGGAGGAGCTGGGGGCTGTGATCCTTGCCACTGACTCCTTGTTTTACCCAAATGAACAGACACCTCACTGCTGTGGTGCTGTTCGCTTCTATGGGGGTAAGGGGTTGAACCTTTTTCTATTTCCTTCCATAACAGTTTTTTATTCTTGTTTTGCTCATTCAAGTGCCTATTAGCCTCCAGTCGCAGCCTCAGTTCTTACAAATGCTTCTGCAGCCCCTGCCCTGCTGCCTGCTGTTGAAAGCTGCTTTCTTGACTGTCAGTGTCTAGAAGCCCACGGTCCCGTGAACCTGGATCTGAGAGGGCATCAGCCAGACCCAGTTTCCCTGCTGTGCTGTGCAGCAGCTGCCCAGCAGCCCTCAGAGCCTGCAGAGGGATCTCATCTCTGTGTTTTCCCTTTGCCCCACTTGTGGCCCAGAGGGGCAGCGAGTGGCTCTGTGCTGTGACACGGAGTGTGGAGGAGCCCAAGGGTGATGTGGAGGGCTTTGCTGTGCTCTGCCAGGAGCAGGGAGCTTCAGTGCTTACTGCTGCCTTCCTGCTGTGGGCAGACAGGGCCAGATCCAGCAGCCCTGGGCACTGCTGCTTTCCCTGTGCTGCAGTGTCCTGGGAAAGGGCAGGGAAGTGTCCCAGCAGCAGTGTGTGCTTGTGAGCACACAGTGTCTGCATCTTGGGTCCTTTTTAGGACCAGGAGGCTGCTCCTGACCCTGGATAGCCCCTTGGCCAGACGAGAGGAGCACTACTGCACTTCCCTGTGCAGAGTGAGACCTTTCAGACCAGGGGAGCAGGGGCTGCTGCTGTCCAATATGCCCTGCAATGGGTGACCGGGCTCTCTGGTACAGCATGTGTTGTCCCAGGTAGTGGGTTTGCAGCTTCTCAAGGGCTTTGTGTGGCACTTTGTTGGAGGTTGGCTGTCAAGTCAACACTGTTAAGTTAGGAGGTGGCAAGGGTTGAAGGAAGAAGGATGAAGGCAGAGGAATCTGCTGGGGGGCAGCAGCAGCCATGGGTATGTTGGTGCTGCAGGCAGTAAGGCTCCTTGCTCTGGAGGTCAGGGAAGGGTGGGAGCTGACTGATGGCTGTTCTGTGTTTACCCAAGTGCAGGGAGCCCTCCTGTCCTTTCCAGGCAGGGGCTTTGGTTCCATCCCTGAGCAAAAATAGGAGGGAGCGGCAGTGTGAGGGTCATGTGCTTCCCCATAGCAGCAGGATGCCCCATGCAGTAAGGTGGGGGCGTGGGGCAGGGCTGTGGGACCCGGCAGCTGTGGGGGATACCAGCAGAGAAACTTCTGGGCACCAGCACAGGGCTGTAATGGTGTTGGTGCTCTGGCTGGAGATGCTCTGTTGTCCGTACCCATGGCAATGCTGTGGTGCAGGGGGCCCAATCCAGCATCTTCAGTGCATGGCTCCAGCTTTTCTACCCAGAAACGACACTGGGATGCACAGACAGCCCTCCTGCACCTGTGGGCTGCGTTGCTCCAGGTCCATCAGCTGTGCAGGGAGCCGGGGCAGTGTCGAAGACAGCATCCCCCTGTGCCCCCTCACTGTGGGCAGGGGACTGTGGCCCCTGGGCAGAGCTGGACACGATGTGAGGGCAGGACAGGGGTCTTGGGGCTGCCCATAGGCATAGGACAGTGGCCCTTTGCAGTTAGGAGGTGCTCAGAGGGAACAAGGCCTGTCGCTTGTCCCTGTGCGGGTGTCTCGCTGCCTCCGGCTGCCGTCAATGGAGCCCCTGGGCCACATTCAATACTGTAAAAATTTTTATGTTTTTGTATATTTTATTGCTGTATCTACAGGCTTCGACTTTCTCCAAAATAAAGGCTCTGAAGCAGCCCTGCCTCCCGTGTGTCTCCCTCAGCCCTGGGACCCCTCTGTGAGCACCGCGCTTTGCGGTGCGCGTGGGCAGCTGTGAGCGCGGGGTCCCGGCATGCGCCAGCGCGGGGAAAAGCAGCGCCTGGCTCCGCTCTGCTTGCGTCAAGGAAACCTTGGGTGGCAGCGTGGGAGGCCACTGACGGGGACCCTCTGGGGCCCGTGCTGGGGACGAGGTGATGGCAGCCAGCCTGGGGCTCCGGCGGGGCCTTTGGGCCGCATCCTAGGATGGGTGCTGCGCTCTGAAGGGGGAGCTCGGGGCGGAGGGGACATCCCCTGCTCCACCTCTTTGTGTCCGCAGGGCTGGCTGCCTTGGGGCTGTGCGGGGCTACGGGGCTGCAGCGTGGGCCTGCCCTGCCCTCTCGTGGGGATGTGCTGGAGCCGGCAGCGAGTGCTGCTGCACCAAATGCTGCTCAGCCCCAGCACAGCATCATTGCAGCTCCCCTGGCTTTGCAGGAGCGGGGTTGTGTGCTGCAGGAGCAGGATGGGGAGACACTTAGCAGTATTGGAGCCCACCGTGGCCAGGGCGCTGAGCCTACCTGCAGGCCCCTGCTGTCACCTCTGAGCCCCGCTTGGGGTTCTGCTTGGACCTTTATGACCCGGTGTGGGGGCCCTGTCTCTGAACCAACCTGGGGTCCAGGCTGTGGGACCTGGGCTAGAGACTTGGGGGTGGTGGTACCTCCACCTCTCTGCCGGGAGCAGACAGACAATGACAGATGCACTGGCACTTGTATTCCTGCCACCTGCGGCCCTTGGTGAAGCAGAGAGGTGGATGCAGCAGCAGAATGAATGCGGAGTTTGGTCTCAGGCGAGGCCCAGAGGGAGAGATTATTGCTCTGTGAGGATTAGCAGGGGATTTTTCATGCAGGTCATGCTCAGTAAATCCCCCAATCCCCTCTGGGCTCCTTCAAGACGCTGGAGATGCCCTTATTGCCTGTGTGCTCCCTGCTCTGCTCTTGGCTCAGTGCTGAGGTGGGCGCTGTTCCCTGAGGACCCCCACCCGTACTTCACTGTGCAGCTCTGGGATTTGGTGGGATGGAGCCCCAAATTCCACCCCGAGGTTCGTGCAGCCCCCCTGGGCCTTGCCCTGCTCCTTCCCCAATGGTTCCCAGCTGCAGGACGGGGTGGAAAACCCCAGAAGAAGGATTTTCTCACTGATATGCAAACCCTGAGGTTGCCACAACCGTTGGGTGTCAGGAACGCGCCGTCCCTTCCCGCACTCCTGCAGATAAGTGGTTTCTTATCTCCATGTGCCCACATGCCCTGCTGCATCCCTGTCTGAACCTGCTCTGTGCTTGTTTAGCCGGAGGGCCTGGTCCCTTGAGTAACTTGGGTTCATTGGCCGCCAATCTGATCTCAATTGTTGCTATTGTGAATGCTCCAGTTGGCAGTGCAGCTGGCTGCTCTGCAGCAGAAGGCATCTGCTGAGGCTGCGTGCTCTGGCCTCAGTGGGCACATTGCACTGTGTGCAATGCTGCTGCATGGGACTGAGGATAGTTGCAGGAAAGGCACTTCTGTCACACAGAGAAACCATGCGATGTGAGGTCTGGCAGGGCTTGCTGCAGCCCAGGGTTTGGATTTGCGGGGCACCCAGGCCACCTCAGCTTGGAGGGGGCTTTTCTCCCCTTGGTGTCTGCCTGGTCCCCAACGCTATCCCGATGACGATGTCCTCATCCTGCTGCCCCACGGAGCACTGGGGGGGGGGATGTGGAGCGTGGGGTTGTTTGCGGCTCAGAAAGGAGGTCGCTCCCCTCCAGCCCCTGGCCCCGCAGCAGGGAGGGGGCGGGGACGGTGTCTGGGTCAAACATGCGGCCGGATTAGGGGCTTCCAAATGCGGATAAGCTGCTTGGGATGCAGATGCTCGCGTGACAGGGTTGGGGCGGCCTCGAGGGGATGGGTGGCCACCTGCCAGGGCAACCCTGTGTGGGCACAGCCATGCTCCCTATCAAGCCCCACATGATTCCCAGCTGGGGCTGGGACCAAGGCTTGGGGTGCAGACACTGCTCATAGCCATACTCTTCCCCTGTTCCCAGCCCCGTCATGGCTGTCCAGGCCTGCAGGCAGCACCACGTGGCGGGTATGTTGGGGTGATAGATGCTGTGGAAGGACAGCGTGTGCCTTCACCTCGCCTCAGGACTTTATGTATTAGGCTGAGCTGTCGGGGAGTGGAGTGGACTGGGGCCCAAGAACAGCAGCGCCTGAGCACCACAGCCCCTCATGGATCTGAACGTTCACAGCACTGGGTGCTGTGCTGCTCGGGGTGCTGTCAGCAGCTGCACTGTGCCCTCTGCTGCAGCAGTGCCTGCGAGCACGGAGCGCCCAAAGGGCATCTGCTGAGCAGCTGGGCCATGCACCTCTGCTCCCTGACTGCTGTTGCAATGACCCCGTCAGCTCCAATGAGGCAGGAAAACCATGCGCCGCCCCACAGAGCTCCTGCACCTCTACCAACAGAGCCGCTCCCACGCTGCCCTCCAAGAGCTGCCCCCAGCCTGGTATGTGCAGGGTCACGCAGCCACACGCAGCGGCTATTTGGGTTTCCAAAACACCGCAGTTTCAGATTGCACAGCCAGAGCAGCTCCCCCAGTGCCATGCTCCCACCTGGCACGCAGGCTGCATGCACAGTGCAGGAACATTGAGCCTGGCTCTGTCCCTGGGCTGCACGAGATTTGTTTTTCTGCCCCAGCCTGGCTCCTCTCATGCTCCTGCACCTTCCCCCCTCCCTGAGCCTTGAGCAGCCCATGCTCACACAGAGCCTGCAGCCCTGCAAAGCGCAGTGAGGTGCTATTTCTGGGTGAGCAGAATGCTCTGTACCTGGCAGTTTGCACAGGGAGAGGGGCTCTGCAGTCTCTTCCATCCTTTTTCTGCCAAGCTGTGTGCTGCCATGAAGTGGAGCAGCTGCAGATATCCATCTGATTTCCATTCTCGCCAACAGCTCCAAGCACGAGGGCAGTTTCGTGCAGCCCTTGCTGCCCAAGCCGAGCACTATCCCTGCTTCCCAAACCTCACAAAACAAAAGGCAAACATTGCATCACACTCAAACTTTAATACGCAGCCGAGCAGAGCCAAGCAAGGTCCCAGCGGCAGTTCCTGCTGCCAGGTGTGGCAGAGGTCAGAGCCGGCGGCTCTGGCACCGCGCGGTCCCCACGCACCGCTGTGTGCAGCCATCCCTCAGCACAATGCCAGCACGGCCCTGCTGCCTGCATGCGGCTCTGAGCTGCGCCCAGTGCTTCACCCACCCACATCCAAGGCAGCCCCAGCTCCTGGAGTGGGAGCCAGCCCCATGGGCTGTGCCCCACCCCTGACCCACCCAGGTGAGGATGAAGAGCAGCAGGCTTTCCCTCAGCGCTGCCCAGTTCCTTCTCCAGCATCACCCACAGCTCTGGGGCGGCTCTCACTTTCGGGTTCCCACTTTCGCTGCCTTCCTCAGCCCTGGTTCCCGTTCCTGCAGCCTTACCCTGCTGCTGAGCCCATGTCTGGCACTGATTCCCCCCCAACAACATGTGGGCCTGCTCCAGGCTGGGGCAGCCATGCTGACCTGCACTGACCCGCGGTAGCCACGTGTTTATGGCAAGAGCCAGTCGAGTCCGTTTCTGTGGCAACGTGAGGATGTGGGGATGCGCGGCAGCACCAGTGCGGGGTGGGGGCTGGGGGCTCTGACTCCTCTGGAGCTGCTGCTGCCCCCGGTGCTGGTGGGGTGGATGAGACCCCTGTGTGCACAGCGTGTGCCAGGCTGGGAGCTGCAGCTCACAGTGCAGACCTGGCTGGCTGTTATTTCCCTGTGTTTTGTAGCACGCAGAAATGGCTGTTTGTTCCCCTTTAGATGAATGATGTGAGTGAACAAAGAGCTCAGCCCGGGCACCAGCACTGCCTGGCTGCTGAGACCCAGCGCACACTGGGGCTGCTTTCAGCCATCTCTAAGCAGCTGGAAGCAGAAATATCCTGTGGAAATTGCCCCCTGGACTGAATGCCATTCCCATTCTTCCATGGCAGCAGCTCCTTGCTTCCTGCTGGCACGAGGGATGGTGCTGCAGCCACAGGTTCCATGCACACCTGGTGCCCTGCATGCCAGCACCACGATCCCCGCCCCACCTCCAGCTCTCCATGAGCAGCTCGCTGTCTCCTTCTCCAGCCCTGCATCCAAACAGCTCTTCCTGCACTTCTCCATCCATGGTGTTCCACAGGGAGCAGCTCCCAGGGTGGCTGCAGCAGCACTGACCCGTGCAGCCCTCAGTGCTGACCCTGCTGCGTCACACCCCACTCCCCCAGGACAGCTGTGCTGGGGCCCCAGTGCTGCGCCCAGCAGCCACCCCGGATTTGGCAGCACTGTGTGTATCCCCCTGATCCCCAGAGGATGATTTATGGACCATTTTAGTTAAATCTAAGAGCTGTTTTGCTGCCCAGAACATGCCGTTCGTTCTTGGGCACCTTCCTGCAGGGCGGGCAGCAGCATTCCAAGGAGCTGTGCTCAGTGCACTCGGTGCTTCGCCTGCAGGTTGGGGTACCCCCTCTGTGCCCACCCTGTGCCCAGTTGACATCTGGATCCTCCCTGCTCTGCAGCTGGGAAATCGTTACTGAGCAATGATGTGGGGCAGGTGGGAAGAACCTCACAGCATGACTGAGTCAGCGCTGCAGGAAATGGCCCCTTCCCAACTGCGTGAGCATGAGAAGGACTGAAAAAAATCAAAGCAACCCAGAAGCTGTGCCTGGTGGTATTGGGCACCGGAGACCTTTAGGCTCGGCTCTGGGCAAATGGGCTGGGCTGCAGGGAGGGGGCTGCTGGCGTTGGGTGGCGCTGGGTCCGGCTGTGCCATGTGGGGCTCTGGGAGGCATCGGCTGTGACTCAGGGCTGGGTGATGGGGATGGTGCTGGCAGGAGAACCAAGAGCAGTTCAGTGCTGGGAAACGGCCTGGCGTGGGAAGTGCCTGAGGGGCACGGGGGGTCTGCCTGCAGGTGGGTGCAGCTGGAGCAGCAGTGCTCAAAGGGGCAGCACCCAAAGAAAGCTGCACCCATGGCAGCAGCAGCTGAGCAGCGTGCCGGCAGCAGCGGGACCTTCAGTGCCACTGCAGCCTCGCTGTAGCTGCGTTCTCGCTGAGTGTTTTAAACTGAGGATGTTGGAGTGGGAAAACACGAGGCTGTGACTAATTTGGGGATTCATCTGTTTTTCATTACAGGGGCTGGATTATCGCTGTGTTCTCTTCTGACTATAATATGTATCTGTGACCATGTGGGAGCTTGAGAGGAGGCAAGAAGAGGCCAGGGCCCTGGGCGAGCCCTCCCGTCCTGCTTCAGCCTGCAGGGGATTCTGGGCCCAGTCTGCAGCCGACCCTCTCCATGGGCTTTGTGCTCTGGAGGAGCCCCGTGCTGTGCACAGAGGGATGTGAAGGGGCCCTCCTTACAAGAAGAGCTGGGAGGGCTTTGGGGGGGGAGGGAAGGGCAGCAACCAGCACTGCTGGGACCTCTCCAGCAGCTGCCTAAATAAATACTTCCAGTCCTCAGAAATAATTAAGACCCTCGAGATGCCACTTAGAGAAGAAGGCCACTGTGCTGCTGCTCCTCACGCACATGCTCCAAACACGGGAGGCAGGAGAGGCAATTTTCTAGGAAATCAATTACGAAGCCCAGTGCTCCCACTCTCCCCTGAATGCACAGCGTCACACTGCATCCTGTTGAGCTCATCTGAGCTTGGCCACGGCTCAGCCCGGACACCGTTTACCTTCCAGATGTTTTTTTCAGACTTCCTGAGCAGTGATGTGAGGGAGGTCCCGAGGAGTGCCGGGGCTGAGCAGTGCAGGGCTCTCTGCTGCTGCAATGGACACGGCCTCTCTGTGCTCTGCGGCGCTGCGGGTACCGCTGCGTCCTTGGGATGACCATGGCAGTCCCAGAGCCACCTCTCCCTCCAAATTTCCCTTTTGTAACATTTTCACCAGAGAGCTCAGGGTTTTTTCTTGGGATTTGTTTGTAGTGAAACTCAGACTTTCATTTGATTTGATTCCGTTGCCCTTTTGGGATGGAGTGGCTCTCCACGTAATCTCCCACCATTAATTTTTTCCCATTTCTTCTCCCTTCTAAAAAGAGATGGAAGAACTCAGAGGGAAGGGCAGAGGGAACAGATGATGCGCTCATCTCACACCCTTCCCACGGGTGCACCCCCAGGCCCTGCCCAAGGATGCTGCCCTGCAGGGATGTGCCAGGGGCTGCTGCAACCTCAGTGCTCTCAGCAGAGCAGCTGATGCCTTTCTGCTGGCGCTGGTTGGTTCTGTGGGCCAGGGATTGTGAAATATGTGAGACCATGTGATGCAACTCATGGAGCGCAAGATTTCCTAGTAAAGGCAGGGAGGGCAGCGGGTGCAAACCTTGTGTTGATTTCCCCACTCTTTTCCTTTTTCTTAGTGGAAAAAGGCCGTCTGCAGCTTGCGGTGCTCCCAGCTCACCTCCAGCTCCAGCAGCAGCGATGTCAGCCCCGGCGCAGGCGGTTCATCCCCAGCGCGCCTGCAGGCAGCGCGGCGCCGGGCGCTGCCCCTCGCCCTCCTAGCGGGCAGCGGCGGTGCTGGGCTGCTCTGCAGGGCCTGCCTGGCCGGGGCATCCCGTAGAGCTCCAGCTGCCGCTGCCGAAGGCTCCAAAAGGCAACAGGAAGGCTTTAATACAAAAGCAATAGACAGAAAAAGTGCAGAGGTGAGAACTCGGGGCCACGCTCTTACATGATTGCGGAGTGATTTGCAATTGCCGGCTCATTAACTACGCTGATAAGGATCCTGCCCGAGCACTCCCATTGCGGCACACAGAGAGCGGAGCCGCTCTCCCGGCCTGGGCGCAGCGCTGGGCACCCCGCTGTGTTTCCCTCCAGAGTTTTTCAGGCCGCAGAAGATTAACTGGTAACGAAAGCGAAAGCCCAGGAGATCCCATGCGGCAGTGAGAGCGCTCGAGCAGAAACGAGCACAGCGAGTATTGCTTCCTGCCACACCGCAGCCACCCCGCACCGGGATCCCCATCGCCCCGCAGCCCCACCGCCCCACACCCGGCCGTGTGCCGCGGTGCAGCAGCCGTGCCAGCGGTGCTCCCGGTGCCAGGCCAGGATTCACAGCAGGAGAGAGAGGGCAGCAGCATCCCAACGGGATCAATCCTGGTTCATGGTGGGCCTGGTGCAATCACCCAGTGCTGCAGCAGCAAGGGAGGAGGACACTGGGGTACAAGAAACGGTGGACTGGCATCAGGTGCTTGGCGGGCATTGCTGAACCCCAGCACCAATGCCCGGTTCTGGACTGGGTTCCCCAGTGCCCACCACATGCCCGCTGCTGGTTTGTGCTCCTTCAGCCCAAGCAAAGCCTGCATCTGCCCCAGGCCCAGCGCTCCGTGCCGGGGGTGGTGCAAAGGGCCGTGCCATTGTCCGTGCCCGGTACCGGCACTGCTGCCTGTGCCACTGCTCGGTGCCTGGCGCTGGCACCCATCAGCGCCCAATACAGGCGCTACCGCCCAGGAGCCGTGCTGGCGCCCGGTACCAGTTGCCCGATACCGGTACCGATGCCCAGTGCTCCTGCCGGTGTCCGGTGCCGACGCACGTACCGCGGCCCGGTGCCGGTGCCCGGGGGCGGTGGCG